>LOJH01039699.1:0-13190 GCA_001685095.1 Ellobius talpinus | reverse complement strand
GTGTGAGAGAGATTTGTGGGGATTAGTATGGTGCAGGACTGGTAAAGAGATGGGGCCAGGAAACTGTTGGTATGCATTGAATACATGTAAAAATTGTCTAAGAACAAATTTGATTTTTTTAAAAAACAAAAATATTTATGTTACTTCTTTTACCCAGACCTCTTTTTAAAAAGCAATGACTAGTAATTTTTTCTTGTATATACTACCAGAGGATTTTTATATCCTCATATAGCAGAGATATTTAAGAATAAGTAACTAATATTCTATTCTGTGCAAGATTTCTAATGTAATTTAGAAGATCACTATTAATGGATATTGTTGCTCTAGGCTTGTTACAGACTATTGCATGTCAATTTTTCATCTCAACAGTTGCTAATAGAAAATCCATCAAATATATCTGTTCATAGTTTAGATACAAATGCTTATTTTTTTAATTGGAGTAAAAAAATCTGGATACATTTATGAAATTTGTATCACTTTAGAAGTTCAGAATGGAGTTTCAACATGAAGGTAAGGCTGAGACTGCAGGATAGAAAGATATATGAAACTTCTAGAATGTGCTTGAGTTAATAGATTTAATATTAGAACTAATATTCAGGCACCTAAACTGACTCGCAGATATTAGTTTCATTAATAGAATTATGTTGAAGATGCTAGTGTTTATGTGATGTCATGAGACTTGCAAATCTATCCGTCTTCTCACATACAGGTACCTCTAGATAGGCTTACAGGAATGTCACCTTTCCTAAAGTGTCTGGATAGAAGATCTCTATCAAGAAAGGACCAAATGGACTTAAAAGAATAGATGGCAAAATAACCATATAAATAAGTCTATGTCACTTAGCTAGATTATAATTTTATTCTATGTATAATCTACATGTAACAAAATATGAATTAAGATGGGACTATTAATGGGTAATGTCTCAAACTATGTAAATATGCAAATGTCTGTGTGTCTATGAAATATAATTAACAAACATTTCCAAGAATAAGATGCCAGTTTCTGGTTGGTTTCAAAATCTCCTAAAGTGCCTGGTGAAATTTTCAGTTTGAGATTAACTCCATGCTTAGAAAGATAATACTGACCCTGCACCTGTCAGTGAAGCTGCAGATGGTGCATGTAACACACACGATTGCCTTCCAAACAGAAAGGAGGAGGAGATGAAAGAACAGATTGCTGTGTGAAATGAACACACACATCCAAAAGGCTAATTATTTGTTCCCTAAAACTATTTTCAGAGTGTTACACTCTTAAACAGTGAGGCTCATTTGGGTACATCATTAAATATGAAAGAAAATCTGCTACAGTGGATGTAATAAATAAATGTATCAAAACACACACCTTGCATGGTTTTTAAAAATTATTTTTCTTTGAAATAGTGAAATGTCTATTTTGGATTAAGGTTTCTCAACTGTTTTTTGGACAAAACTTTTTTTTTTCCTCCTGGGATCTTGAAATACCGAATTAGTTTCAGGGTTAACTTTCCAGATGACCAAATGGCATCAGAGCATTAATTTAATCAAGAAACTTTTAAAATGAAAACAGCTATCAAAAGAGCATTAGTTTAAAATAAAAATTTGAAAAGCACTATCCTAATACTCCAAGTTAAAAAGAATAAAATAGATATTTATAAGTAAATATATTTGTGCAATAATCATATAGTGGCAAGAATAATGTTTTACTACAAATGAATCTTGTAGGCAAGTAATCTGAATTTCAAATTACTCTATGCCTCAAACTAAAGTTTATGAATTACATGGCTTTGTGTTGATTAGAAACCTATTTTAAAATAAATATATTCAATTAGATAATAAACATGCATAATATTTAAAAGAAGAAATTACTAGTACTGTAATATTTTTGTATTTGTGTTTTTCTGTGTACCTAAAGGCATATTTATTTATGCATTTTGAATGTTTTTATGTGATTAAACAATTTTATCTATAATTCCATTTTTTATATCATTGTCAATTTATGCAAAGCTTATTTTAACAACATATCTTGGAGTTTTAAAATTACATTTTTTATGTTTACTTGTGTGTGTGCAGGCACTCATGCATATGCATGTATGAAGGACAGGAAACAACCTATACAGCCTGTTCTCTCATTTCACCATGTGGATTCTGGAGATGGAACTCAGGTCACTAAGCTTGGTAGCAAACTGTAGCAGGTTTTCATGGACTGTCAGTCCCCAAATCATGGAATGGAAACTTATTAATTATGAAAGCTTGACCTATAGCTTAGGATTGTCCTACTAGCTCTTATAACTTAAATTAATCCATTTCTATTAATCTATGTTTTGCCTCATGGCTTTTTACCTCTTTTCCATCTTGCAACTCTTATTTTCTCTTTGTGTCCTCTGATGCCTCTCCCACACCTATATTCTTCTCTTCTGGCAGGAAGGCCGGTCTAACCACTCTTGCGTAGTTCTTCACCATTTAGCCATTTATTAAACCAATCAGAAGGCACCTTGGCAAAGATATATCTTCATAGTGTAAAAAAATGATGATTCCATAACTGCAAACTCTCTTATACATGTAGACATCTCTCTGGCCCTATGAAAAGCTTTGAAGAATATAAAGTATTTGGACCTTCAAACTGTTTCTGGAACATTATTGCATTCGCTTTATCCTCCCCCTTTTTGATTACTCCTCTTTCTTTTTTTCCTTTCTCTTTTTGGAGGCAGGGTCTTTATTATGTAGTTCAGACTACCCTGATCATACTATGTACCCATGGTTACCTGGAATTTGAAAAATCTTCATGCTTCAAACTTCAAAGTACTGGGATCAAATAGTTGCACTCTTATAAATGTTTTATTCCCTTTATGCTTTTGCCAGTATTATTTTATCACGTATTTCTCAGATAAAGAGAGATTTTGCTGGTAAATTTTCTCTTTTCTTAAAACTTCAAGCTAAATGTAAGAAAAAAAGACAAATTGGAAGATACATATGTTGTTCTTAGTCTGAAGACCCACCAACGAAAACCACATCTAGCTCATTTATTTTTCCATTCATTCACTCATTTGTTCACACACTTATTTTTATTATGAGACAGTATCTCACTATGTAACATAGGCTGACCTGAAGTTTAGAAACCTTCATCTCCTCAATGCTGTAACTTGACAAGCATGTGCCACAACTCCTATCTTTTTATTATGATTCTATTCAAGGTCAAAATTCTGTTCCTCTAGAAAAATCTTAGTGATGTGAATCGAGTTATTGCCATAGCATCATTTTATACTGTGGACTAATCACATGTGGATGGGTAATTGACACTATTAAATGTCACATACACTTGTCATTGAAGACTGTGAGAATTATGGAGCTTCCAACTCTCAATTCCTCCCCAACTGACATGCTTCCCCTAGCAAGGCTCCACATTCTAAAGGTTTCACAACTGCCCCAAATAGTGTCACTAATTAGAAAACAAGTATTCAAATACCGAAGTCTATTAAAACATGGATTACAGTTTGCCAATAGCTTTTTTTAATATAACAAGGGAAAGATACATTTAATATTTATGTGATTCGTATGGAAATTTTAGCATTATTTGCAAACATAGTATTTGTTTCCAATATAATGATACACAATACAGTAACATATCATTTATAAGTAATTCTAATTGCTACTAATTCTAGTATGTTTGTTCTTAATTGTCATTTATAAGTGTTGTAACTGAGAATTCTACATGCTTTGTAGACTAGAGTGGATAATGAAAGTAACTAGGTTCCTTAAACATTAAGAGCCTTCCTTATTGAACAAACATGTTCAAATCTTTTCTAAAAGAACCATGCTTATCCTTCATTGTTGGGTACTCAACTTTTTCATATCTCCTTAAGGAAGATACAATTCACATATGTATGAGTATACTATGATCATATAGGAGCATCATTGTGCATGTTTGAAAACAGTTTTATGGTTATGTTTGGGAAGTAGTCTCCTTACATAGTCCATGCAGCCTGAAGCTGCCAATGCAGACCCACCTAGTTCTGAACTTCCGCTACTCCTATTCCTCTTTTTTCAGATTTTTGGGATTTATAAGACTTCACTGCTGTGACCTGTGTAATTTTTCTTTTTAGAAAAGATCATGTGGCTGCTGTGAACTATGACAAAGAATTTAAAAAATATAAAATGTCATTTAAAAATGAAAAAATGCAAATTTCAACATTCAACCACTTTTATCGCAAGGTATCACAGAAATGTTGTGAATGGATAAACACATGGATAATTTGGTAACATGGAGGTGGAGTGGGGAGAGACCTTTAAAAGCTGTTAGTTACAGTTATGTATTTTAATAGAATTAAGATACTAAAAGAAAAAAGACTAAATTCAAATCCCTACAAAGTTTTGGACATTTACTTTTTTATTTTTTCAATTTATCCACTTATATTTTATATAGTGCATCCTAACCACAGTACCCCTCTCTATTCTCCTTCCAGCCACCACCACTTTCCCTCTTCTCCCAGTTCACTCCTCCTTCATTTCTTTTCAGAAAGGGCAGGACTCCCACGGATATCATCCAAACATTGCATTTCGGGTTGCAATAAGACTAGGCACATTGCCTCATATTAAGGCTGGAAAAGACAACCCAATATGAAGAATAGGGTCTATAAAGAAGGCAAATGAGTCAGAGACAGGGCCCTTTCCCTCTGTTAGGAGTCCCACAGTAACAACAAGCTACACAATCTAACATATATGCAAAGAACCTAGGTCAATCCCATGTAGGCCCCCTGGTTGTCAGTTCAGTTTCTGTGAGCACCTATGAGCCTGGATTAGTTAATTCTGTGAGTTTTCTTGTGTTTTCCTTGACCCCTCTGACTCCCATAATCTTCCTGCCCCCCTCTTGGGCAATATTCCCTCAACTCTGCCTGAAGTTTGGCTCTGGTTCTCTGCATCTATCTCCATCACTTGCAAGGTAAAGCCTCTCTGATGACAATTATGCTAGATTCCTGCCTATAAGTATCATTAGAAATCATTTCATTGATGTTTTATTCAGTCACGTTTGGTTCTATCCTAGATCTCTGGAATATCTAGCCTCTGAGACCTGGACATCTAGGCAGTGTCATGGGTAGGGCCCTCTCTTGGCATGGTGCTCAGACTGGAGCAGTTATTGGTTGGCCATTTCCACAATTTTTGTGCCAGCTTCACCCCAGGACATCTTGCAGCCAGATATATTGTGGGGCAAAGGTTTTGTGCCTGGGTTGGGATCCAAATCTTTCCACTTGAAGCCGGACTAGTTACAGAAGATGGTCTGTGTCATGTTCTGTGTCCTACATTACTAGGAGTATTTCCAAATATAACCTTTGTAGATTATGAAGAGTTCCCATTGCACTAGGTTTCTTTCCACGTTGCCTCATGTGTGAGGTCCTTCTGTCTATATGTTGCTTTTATTGGATAATGAATAAAAAAACTTCCTTGGCCTGTTGATAGGGCAGAACTTAGGTAGGCAGGGAAAACTGGACTGAATTCTGGGAGAAGGAAGGTAAAGAGGGAGATGCCATGGAGCCACTGGAGACAGACATGCCAAATCTTTGCCAGTAAGTCACTGCCATGTGGAGATATACAGATTAATAAAAATCGGGTAAATTAATAAAAGATTTAGTCAATAAGAAGCTAGAGCTAATGGGCCAAACAGTGGTTTAATTAATATAGTTTCTGTGTGTCTATTTTGGTTCTGGGTGGCTGGGACAAACAAGTAGCCTCCTCCTTCAACAGTTGCCCTCCAAATGCCCCCAATTCCAGTTGTCTCTTCCAATACACTATCATTCCATTCCAGCTGCCACATCTGATCTCTCCTGTTCCCTGCCTTACTACTCAACACCAATCTATCCACAAAATCTATTCCATTTCCCCTTCCCAAGGAGATCTATGCATCCCCCTTCAGCCCCTCCTTGTTACTTAGCCTTTCTGTATCTCTGGACTACAGCATGATTATCCTTTACTTTATACATAATACCACTTATAAATGAGTACATACCATATTTGTCTTTTTTGTATCCATGTTACCTCACTCCGGATGGTTTTTTTCTAGTTCTGTTTGCCTACAAAGTTCTTGATGTAGTATTTTTAACAACTGATTTATACTCCATTTTGTAAATATACCACATTTTCTTTATTCATTCTTTGGGTGAGGGACATCTAAGTTGTATCCACTTTCAGGGTATTGTGAATAAAGATACTATGAGCATAGTTGAGAAAGTATCCTTGTGGTAGGATGGAACATCCTTTAGGTATATGCCCAAGGGTGGAATAGCTGGGTATTGAGTTAAGTACATCAATTCCCAATTTTCTGAAGAACTGCCATACTGATTTCAAAGTGTCTACACAAGTTTATACTCACACCAGCAGTGGAGGTGTGTTCCTCTTCTACATCCTCTCCAGAAAAGGACATCATTTGTGTTTTTGTTCTTAGTCATTCTTACAAGTGTGGGTTAGAATCTCAGAGTCATCTCGATTTGCATTTCTCTGATGGTTCTGGATGTAGAGCATTTCTGTAAATTTTTCTTAGCCATTTGAGATTCCTCTGTTGATATTTCTTTGTCTAGATCTGTACCCCATTTTTAAATGGATTATTTGGTTTGTCATTGTCTAGTTTCATTGATTTCTTTATTTGTTTTGGAAATTAGCCCTCTGTCAGATATGGAATTGATGAAAATCTTTTCCCATTCTGTGGGCTGCCTTTGACCTATCAATGGTGTCCTTTGCCTTACAGGAGTTTTTCAGTTTCATGAAGTACCATTTGGTAATTGATTATTTTAGTGCCTGAACTATTAGTGTTCTGTTCAGGAATTTGTCTCTTGTGACAATGTATTCAAAGCTGTTCTCCACTTTCTCTCCTATCAGGTTTAATGTATCTGCTTTTATATTGAGGTTTTTGAACCAGTTGAACTTAAGTTTTGTTCAGGGTAATCTATTTGCATTCTAATACATATCAACATCTAGACAGAGCAGCACCATTTGTTGAAGATGCCTTCTTCATTCCATTATATAATTGCTAATTCTTTATCAAAAATCAGGTGTCCATAAGTTAGTAGATTTACATTTGGGTCTTTGATTTAATTCTACTAATCAACATGTCTGATATTATACCAATATCATTCAATTTTTATTTAATTTAATTTATTTATTTATCTATCTGTAGTAAAACTTAAAATCAGGAATGATGATACCTCCAGATGTTCTTTTATTGTACAGGATTGTTTTAATTATCCTCTATTTTATTCTATTTTCCATGTGAGTTGAGGACTGCTCTTAAAACTTCTATAAAGAATTGTTTTGGAATTTTGGTGGAGATTGCATTGAATCTGCAGATTTATTTTAGTAGAATGCCCAATTTTGGTATGTTAATTCTACCAATCCAAAAGTTTTGGGTGATCTTTCCATCTTTTGATGTCTTCTTCAGTTTCTTACTTCATATATGTAAAATTATTGTCATACAGGTATTTCACTTGCTTGGTTAGAGTTACTCTCAAGATATGCTATATTATTTCTGGCTACTGTAAAGGTGTTGTTTTCCTGATTTATTTCTCAGATAATTTGTTATTTATATAAATGAGGGATGCTGATTTGTTTTTTGAGTTAATCTTTTATCAAGCCATTTTGCTAATAGTGTTTATCAGCTGTAGGAGTTCTCTGGTAGAATTTTTATGGATACTATCATATCATCTGCAAATAGCAAAAGTTTGACTTTTTTCTTTCCAATTTGTATCCACTTGATCTCCTTTTGTTGTCTTATTGCCCTAGCTAGAATGTCAGGTACTGTATAGAATAAATTTGGAGAGAGAGGACTGCCTTGCTTTGCTCCTGGTTTTAGTGGAGTTGTTCTGAGTTTCTTTCTATTTAATTTGATGTTGCCTATAGGCTTTCTGTAAATTGCTTTTATTATGTTTAGGTCTGTCCCTCGAATACCTGTTCTCTCTAATACTTTTATCATGAAGGGGTGTTGATTTTGCCAAAGGCATTTTCAGCATCAATTGAGATGATCATGTGGTTTTTATTCTTTCAGTTCATTTAAATGGCAGATTACATTGGCCAATTTTTGTATGTTGAACCTTCCTTGCATCTCTGGGATGAAGCCTACTTGATCATAATGGATGATATTTTGATGTATTCTTGGATTCTGTTTGTGAATATTTTATCAATTTTTGGGTCAATATTCACGAGGAAAATTGGTCTCTAATTCTCTTTGTTGAGTTTGTGTGGTTTGACTATCTGGGTGACTGTGACCTCATAAAAAATTTAGAAATGTTCCTCTGTTCTGTTTTGTGGAAAATTTTGAGGAGTGTTGTCATTAGCTCTTCTTTAATAGTCTGGTAGAAGTCTGCACTAAAACCTGAGGACCCTGGGCTTTTTTGCGGTGAGGATTTTTAATGACTGCTTCTATTTTCTTAGGAGTTTTAAGTATATTTAAATAGTTTATCTGATCTTGACATAACCTTGGTAAGTGGCATCTATCAAGAAAATTGTCAATTTTGCCTGGAAGTTGTTGTGCATGCCTTTAATCCCAGCACTCAGAAGGCAGAGGTAGGCAGACCTCTGAGTTCAAGGCTAGCATGGTCTACAAGAGCTAGTCCATAGTCAGGCTCCAGAGACACAGAGAAATCCTCTCTCAAAAAAACAAAAAGAAAAAAAGAAAATTGTTCATTTTGTTTAAATTTTCTCATTTTGTGTAGCACAGGTTTATGAAGTATGACCTAATGTTTCCTTGGATTCCCTATGTCCCCCTTTTTGTTTCTGATTTTGTTAATTTGGGTATTGTTTCTCTGCTTTTAGTTAGATATGGTTTCTCTATCTTATTGATTTTTTCAAAGAACCAACTCTTTGTTTCAGTGATTCTTTGTATTGTTCTCTTTGTTGCTATTTCATTGATAACATCTCTCACTTTGACTGTTTTCTGCTGTCTACTCCTTTTTGGTGTGTTTGCTTCTTTTTGTTCTAGAGCATTCAGATATGCTGTTAAATTGCTAGTATTAGATCTGTCTAATTTCTTTTTTTACTTATTTTTTTAATTTTACATACCAACTCCAGTTCTTCCTCCCTTCTCCCACCCCTTCCACTCCCCACCCCATCCTCCATCCACTCCTCAGAGGGGGTAAGGCCTCCCTTGGGAAGTCAATAAAGTCTGGTATACCAAATTGGAGCAGGACCAAAACCCTCCCCTCTCTATCAAGGCTGAACAAGGTATCCCGCCATAGGTAATGGGCTCCAAAAAGCCAGTTAATGCACCCAGGATAAGTTCTGGTCCCTTTGCCAGCCCTCCTAGTATATCAAACCACATAACTGTGAAATTTCTTTACAAAGACACTTAAAGCTATAAACTTACCTATAGTACCTCGTTCATCATGTCCCATAAATTTTGGTATGCTGTGCTTTCATTTTCATTGAATTCTATTATGTCTTTAATTTATTTTTTGCCTTGAATTAGTAATTGTTTGGTAGAGAGCTGGTATCAGTTTGTATGAATTTGTAGACCTTTGGTTGTTTCTGCTGTTGAAACCCAGCTTTAGTCCATTGTAATCTGATAGGATGCAGAGGTTATTTCATTTTTTAACTATTGAGACTTGTTTTGTGACTGTGCATGTGTTATATTTTGGAGAATGCTCCATAAGGTTCTAAGAAAAAATGTGTGTACTTTTATGTTTGGGTGAAATATGCTGTGCATATCTGTAAGGTCCACTTTATTCATAATGTTTGTTTCCTCCATTATTTCTGTTTAGTTTTTGTCTGAATAGCCTGTCTATTGATGAGAGTGGGGTATTGAAGTCCCCCATGACTAATGTATGGAGTACAGTGTACAATTTAAGCTTTGACAGTATTTCTTTTACAAATGTGGATGCTATTGCACTTGGGGCATAGATGTTCAGAATCTAGACATCATCCTGGTGTATTTTTTTCTGATGATGAAGCATCCTTCCCCATCTCTTTTGATTAATTTTGGTTTGAGGACTATTTTGTTGAGTATTAGAATGGCCACACTAGCTTGTTTGTTGGGTCCATTTGAAAAATCTTTTTTCAGTCATGTACTCTGAGGTAATCTTTGTCTTTGATGTTTGATAATGAGATGTGTTTCTTGTATGCAACAGAAGGATGGATCATGTTTTCATATTCATTCTTTTAGCCTCTGTCTTTTTATTGGGGAATTTAATCCATTGATATTGAAAAATATTAATAACCAATGATTGTTCATTCCTGTTATTTTTTATTTCTTTATGGTGATAGAGTGTGTGTGTGTGTGTGCATGTGTGTGCTTGTGTGTGTGTGTGTGAGAGAGAGAGAGAGAGAGCAAAAGAAAGAGAGAAAGAGACCTTCCTGCTTTTGCTTTTGGTTTTGCTTCTGCCAGATTATTTCTTGTCTTTTCATGGGTGTAGTTAGCTTCCTTGGGTTGTATATTTCCTTCCATTACTTTCTGTAGGGCTGGATTTTTGGATAGAAATTGTTTAATTTGACTTTTTCATGGAATATCCAAATTGGAGGTCATTGGTATGTAGTCGTAGTTAGCCTTTGTAGTCATTTAGAGTTTGTCAGACATCTGTTGAGGCCCTTCTGGCTTTTAGAGTCTGTTGAGAAGTTTGGTATAATTCTAATAGGTCTGCTTTATATGTCACTTGGTCTTTTTCCCTTGCAAGTTTTAATATTTCTTTCTTTGTTCTGAATATTTAGAAATTTGATTATTATGTGGCAGGGCGGACTTTCTTTTCTGGTCCCATCTAATTGGTGTTCTGTAAGTTTCTTCAATCTTTATAGGCATGTTCTTAAGTTTAGAAAAATTTTCTTCTATGAATTTGCTAAAAGTATTTTCTGTCCCTTCTGTGAAACTTTCTCTTTTTCTATTCCTAGTATTCTTAGATTTCATCTTTTCATAATATCTCAAATTTCCTGGATGTTTTGCATTATCATTTTTTTAGATTTACCATTTTCTTTGACTGATACATCATTTTTCTATTGTATCTTCAATGTCTGGGATTCTCCATTCCATCTCTTATATTCTGGTGGTGATGCCTGCTTCTGTACTTCCTGTTATATTGCCTAAATATTTCATCTCCAAAATTCCCTCAGCCTGTGTTTTCTTTATTGCTTATGTTTCCATTTTCACATCTTGAGCAATTTTATACATTTCCTTCACTTCTTTGTTTTTGTGATGGATTTCTTAAAGTGATTTATTCATTTCCTCCCAATATTTGTTTCTCTTTCTGAATTTCTTTAAGAGATTTATTAATTTGCTCTTTAAGTTCCCCTATTATCTTCATAAAAATGGTTTCAAAGCTATTTTCTTGTGCATCAGCTGTGTTGGAATATCCATGGCTTGCTGTAGTAGAATATATGCACCCTGGCTGTTGTTGATTGTATTCTTTAGCTGGTCTCTAGGCATCTGGGTTTGGAGTAATTGTTAGTGTAGGGACTCAATTCTGAGTTTATCTCTGCTAAATGATGTTTCTTCCCTCGATTTCTGTTTCCTCTCTGGTCTTCTGGTTTTAATCGCCTGTGGTTCTTCTGACCAGAGAGTCCTCAGGTCTAGTGGGGTGTCTCCCCTCACTAGGTTTTTGGTGGCCTGTATGACCTCTAGGTTTTTGAGTGATTGCATTTCTTCTGGGGTTCTGTGGTTCTGGGAACTGGCATGGACTCTGGGGTTCCATGTACCACCATTGCAATGCTGTTTCTTTAAAAGACAAGCCACACCCACCCACCCCGGCAGCCTCTCTCCCTCCCTCACCATCTTTGGCTCTCTCTTGGTCCTCTTTTTTTTCTTCCTCTCTCTCTCTCTCTCTCTCTCTCTCTCTATCTCTCTCTCTCTCCCACCCCCTTTTCCCCCTTTTCCTTCCACTCCATAACCCATCTAATATATATCTAACTTTACTTTACATGGTGTGCCTATCTGTCTCTCTCACCCACCTGCTGCAGTCACATGGAGATCTGCAACGTGGTCTCATGCACCATACCTGCTTGCGACCCCAGGAGCTTGCAGCAAACCCATCTAGATCTGTCTGCCCCTTGCCCACCTGCCACCCACATGGCTAGCCACCAGGGATGCCCAGGGGATCAGCCACCTTGGTTTGTAGACCTGCCGCTGGTCTCGACCCTGCAGCAACTCCATAACATTTGGTGCCGTGACTCGGATAGGCCCTCCCAATCTAGTTCCTCTCCAGATATTAGGATCCTGAACCAGGGTTTTTTTTTCCTACTCCCACCACTGGCTTTCAGGCTTTGATCGGTGAGTCTCCCCTGTTCTGCTATGGTTGCTTCCTTTAACTAAAATTGTATTTGGACTGACCCGGGGTTAGTCAGCCCAATCTAGCACTGCAAAGTCTTTGCAATACATTCAACTGGGGACCCAGGGTCCCTCAGATTCTTCCTCTTTTTTTCCATTTTTTCTCTTTTTTTTCCTCACTGTAAAAGGCCACTCAGAGTAGCCTCTGACCTCTCTGGCTTCTGAGTCACCCTGACCAGATCCAGCCAGGCCATAGCAACCCACCAGGGGTCAGGGGACACCCAGCTCATGGGTGCTGCGGTGTTTGCACTGATTTGCACCCTGCCTATGCGGGGGGACGTACCCATTATAGGCCTTATGGTGTCGCCATTTTGCAGGTTTTCACAATTTTAGCTGTGGGTAGCAAGCTATCCATGCCAGTCCCCCGGCTTTTTTAAATTCCAGCTGGCTTTTATCAATTCCAGCCATGGCATGGTGCAGGTTTTTTCAGTTCCAGCCTTTTGTTCCCCTCTGTGGCTTGTGGCATGGCGGCTCAGCCAAGGGGCAGATCACACCTCTAGGTCTCTCTTATTAAGCTTAAAATCCCTACAACTCAAAAATTTTGACTTTTCCATGCAACATTTGGCTGTTGCCATTTTGACTGGGTTCAAGTGACTTCACCACCATCTTGGCTGAGAGCCAGGTTAGGTGACCAAGTTCTCCCATCTTTACTAAAATATACCCCACCTTGTCCCCTGGTTTTCACTAAATTCCTCTTGTTGACTCTGTTGCATGCATGTTTTCTGCAGTGCCATGCCTTTGGTAGGGCCCACCAAGACCATCTACTTTCCCCAATTCCTGTTCACTCTATGTGTGTATGTTCATACATGTAACTTAAATACACCTATGCTTAATGTTATAATTGTTTGTTAATCTCATTTCAGACTACAAAAACAGAAAGTCTCATGGTTTAAACTGGTATGTGCTTTTAAGTCTCTTACAAAAA
>LOJH01039698.1:0-14780 GCA_001685095.1 Ellobius talpinus | reverse complement strand
GAAAGGGAAGAGAGAAGAAGAGAAGAGGGACAGAGAGGGGCCCCAAGAAAGAGACACGTGGCACCAAAAGAGAATAGAGATCCAAAATGGCTGGGGGAAGGAGGGTAGGGTCACTGGGAGTGGGCGTGGCTTGCCTCTTAAGGAGACACAAACCTTAACAGATGCCATGCAGCTTCCAGGGCCAGGCATGCCGAAACTTTGCTGGTAAGCCACTGCCATGTTTCAATACACAGATTAATGGAGATGGGTTAAATTAATATGTAAAAGTTAGCCGATTAAGAAACTAAAACTAATGGGTCAGTGATTTAATTAATCCAGTTTTTGTGTGATTATTTCAGGTCTAAGCTAGCCATGAGGCCAGGAACAAACAAGCAGCTTCCTCCTCTAACATGTCTCCTTGGGCAGCTACATGGTGTCATATTTCTCACCTGGATTTATTCTGCTAAGCCATTGGCCAAAACAGCTTTATTCATAAACCAATAAAAGCAGCATCTGTACAGAAGGACATCCCAATCAACATAGCAATCACTAGAGTGTACACTGTCACAAAATCTATTAACATTTCAAATACTTTGCCAGCCTTCAAATTCTCCATCTTTATTCTATACACAACTAACACACATCCCATCAGAGATTCTGAATACCCAATGTGATGACATGGTTCAGAGTTTCCATACAGCTATCCAGTGGAGTTACAAATGTGAGTAGAAACAGAAAAGAGTGGAAGAACATTTACTCAAATTATAATCTTCAGTTACAAGGTTTACTCAAAGATCAATTCACATCACTTTCAAAACCTTTGTTTATGTATACTAGGTATTTGTAATAACTGAATTAAAACAACTGTCCTTGAAAATTGACTAATTAAGTTGATGTGAAGAATTCACAATTATTTATATTTTTGTTTTATATATATATGATACTATCTAAACACTGAAAATAATATTTTTAATAGCAGCAGACTTCCATTATCTTTTATTTATAAGATTATGGAAATATATCCAAACAATAAAAGGAAACAATACAAAATAAACCACACATATGCTTTATATTAAGCTAACCTCCATAAAAATTTAAGTAAACAATATGAAATAAAAGTTGTTTTGCCCTTTTCCACAGTATGGAATTTTGCACATTGTTGCAAACTGACTTTTAAAAAGTCTATTGTAGACTATTAAAAATGTTTTCGATATATTTTTTCACAAAAAGTAGAGAACAGATTTGTATAAACAACAGTGTTTTATTTCATATAACTCTAAAGGTGTTTATTTGAGCTGGTAATATAGTGTTTCTAGTTAATCACCAAAATATCATTATTAGTAACAAGAGGTTAAGACACATAAAAATATAGGGCTGTAAGGCAGTATTTTACAGATGCTCATTAAAAATAAAACTAGAGGATAGAAAAGTATTTAAGAGAGAAAGTCAAAGTTAGTTGTCTAGAGTACTGTGAAACACACTGTAAAATGTAATTGCTACTCTGAGAATTGAGCTCTCATTAAGCAAAATATAAGACTTGCCAACTTAAGGCTATGATTTAATGGCTCAAACTAGAAAGCCATCCTATGTGAGCTGATAAAATCCATGAGCACAGATAAAACCAAGTGGTTATGTCAATGCAAAACACATGGTTCCCACACAGAAAGGAATATGAGAAGTCTGGAGCCAAATTTGAGTACGCATGGCTTAGGAAAAAGGATTTAAGTCACCCCAGATAATTCCATATTCCAACATGGGAAGAGCTGGATAAAGGTAACATATCAAAGAAAGCCATACATCAGGATGCAATAAATATGTTAGTGAAATCACAGAGAGGTGTTTATAGAACATGAATCTCCTCTATGGGTCTCAGATGCTATCTGGTGCCATTCTTAGCTTTAGAATGGGTAAAAAATGTGAGCAACTAAATTAATAGACTTCAAGATATTCTCCTCTGTTAGTTGCAAGTTACCATTACCGACACAGTGGATGGCAAGGAATGGTCATTCATTTGGGGGAAATAAAGCTAGCCCAAGATAAGGAAAGTAGCCCCCAGTCTTGCAGTACCCCCACCTCTCCACATCACTGCAGTTCCGGGAAACCTTTGTAGACACTGCTTCTTTCCCCTCCCTTCCTGTCCTCCCCCTTTCCCCCAAACACAGCTTTTCCTAGTAATTCTTGATAGTTACTAAGGATTAAGAGGCAAACAGCAGGATGACTGTAGAGAAGTAAATGCCAATAGCAGAAACGATTACAAGTGGCAAGTGATTGTGGCTATTGTGGGATAATGTTTCTGTATTTTATTGTTTTGATATTGTATGGGTCATTAGAACTGGCTTTAAGCTAGTTTTTATTGCACTGATTTTGTCAAGTATTAATTGACTTTCCAATATTCCCCATTCCTAAATAAATGCTTAAAGCACATCTTTATTTTATTAAAAGTTCCTTTTTTTGAGATCAGAAATTTTGTGGCCAAAAGAGAAATACATAGCATGTGAACTGGAAAACAGGGCCATATTTTTGGTTTGACATTTGAAAGAGGTGGTCAAGGACAAACCTAGAGTTCCATGGTATCTGTCACAAGAGTTTCTTCATCCTTATTCCAAGGACTGAGTTCAGTGTAGGCGAATGAATTTCTTACTGAGAACTCTCTTTCCACAAGCAATACTTCTGATACACCTTCAATATCTCCAGGTCTGTCCCTTTTGAGTACAATCAAGATTGTCACAATGACTTTTTCAAACTCTAACCTTCAGTGGCTCTGCTTACAAAGTGTGCTTAAAAAACAAAGACAACCAATCAATCAAACAAACAACTAAGCAATCACCAAACAAACAAAGAAACAAAAAAACACACCTACTTCACATATGTACAAAACCAGCATTTCTCACATTACACAACCGCCTACCATGTGTTCCACCAATAGTCAGGGCCCATTGACTAAAAAGGCTACATTGTCCTCTGCCTGCCTGGGCAGTTGAACAGGAGAAAATCTATCCCATGGAGACCCTGAGCTGAAAGAATACCCCACAGCACTTTTCTCAAAGCAGTCCTTCAAATAAGTTTAAACATTGATGCCAGCAGCCTCTGAAGGGAGAATTTAGGCTAAGCGAGAAACTCCCAAGCTCTTTTCCCATTATCCCTGAGCGAAGTGGTACAGGGTATCCACCATAGAAGACTACTGGAACATGGATTTAAGGTTACACAGAGTCTTCATTAGTCAGCTGGCAATTAGATGGGATGTCCTGAATCCCACTGTGTCCTGAATCCCACTGTCATGAATCCCATTGCAGTCCTTAGCCATTCTCAGGATGAACTTTTAAGCACAAAAGAGCCAGAAGCAGAACCACAGAAGTCAAAAAACAAGGTTAGAATATTTAGAGACTTTCCTGAAATATGGATTGATAGATAAGGTCTTTTCTTTCAGTTTGGAAGGTGGTGCTATCTTTATGCTGAGTTGTGCCTGGAACCATACTTCCACCATGGCAGTAGAAAATACTGTGGTCTGAGAATTTGGTTTGCCTTCAATAGTACTAGCACTTTAATCAATGGAAACTTCTGGGCCTTAAACTGTACTGTACTTCTAATTTCATTTTAAGTCCAAATTTCAAATTATTAAACTTTCCCTTCTCTTTTTAACCTCTGAATTTCTAAAATCTGCCCAAATACTGCAAACACCCTTTACCACATTCCAAAGATGAGCTTCCTTAGACGTTCTTCTCTTGGATTTCAGCTTTCTACGAAGTTTCATACAGCAGACTGTATTTACATCAAGGTTTTGCCAAAATGTAATCTAATAACTTCTAGGCCAATCCCCAATAGAGTGCTCATTCTTACATAGAATATCTTAAAAGACCATATTTAATGTGTCCAAATTCTTACCGTCATTTGTCCTCTGGAGCCACCAAGATTGCCCATTAAACTATGTTTATAGCATCCTATGGGGTGTCTAGCCATATTCTCCTAGCTTTGCCAAATTCCTTCTAAAGACCTCTGAACTACATGGCCATGATGTTATAGCCATTACTCCACCTTTTTACACCAATTTTCTGTGTTATATTTTTGCTGGATTTGAAGATTTGACGTAATGACTAAAGAAGTCAAAGGTTTACACGAACTCACAGTTTCAGAGGATTCAGTCTATGTTCAAATGATTCAACAACGCTGAGATAAGGCACCTGCAGTGGTGACCATGATATTTGGGCAGGGCTGAACACTACAGTGCAAACAAACAAACAAACAAAGAAATCTGATTACATCATGAAAGCAAATCACAAAACTAAACCTGAATTGGCATCTCTGGCTTTCAGGTGGGGTGGTGATATTTCATTTGCTTTTTGATAAATAAAGGTAGCCTGAAGATCAGAGAGTAAAACAACCACACTGGGCAACAATACAGACCAGGCAGTGTGTACTTTTCATCTCTGTAGTCACACTAGTTTGCCATATACGCCGGGTGGTAGTGGTGTATGCCTTTGATGCCAGCACTAGTCCAGAACATAAGAGAGAAGACAGGTTTCGGCTCAGTCTCATTCTGAGGATTCGTGGAGGCATGATTGCGTTTTCAGACTGAGGTTTCTGATCTTCAGGTTGAACCCCAGTATCTGTTTCTAAATTTGATTATTCGTGCTACAAGTAGGAAAGAAACAAACAAAACAAAACAAACAAAAACAAAAGGCAAAGCAACAGTGTGCAGTCAAACTACCCACAATGCACCTGATTTAAGCCACTAAACAAGTTTTGAGCTCTCTTTAGTGACAGAATAGAAAGGAACATATAAAAATTTTATCCTGAATAGCTAAGTACAGAGATCCATGACTATTCATAACATAATACTCCAGAATTGGCAGTGGGGAAACACATATCATTTTGTCGATCATTAACCCAGAAAAATCTACTTAGAGTCTAAGCAAAAGGAAACAGTACTTTAATTTATTAAATTATTTAAAAGTATAGTTTATTGATTAATTGTTTGATTTATACATTCAGTCAGCAAAACTATCTTATGATCCTATCTAGTTCACACTTGTTAATATTCTATGAGTGAAAGAGACATATTAATGTGGGATAGTCTGTGTATCGATAAAAATGAGCATAAATAAAGATATGTAAAATATAAATATTTCAATATTATAAAACAACCACATAAGCCATATCTAAATAAAATACTATAAAGAAAATTGCACATTTCTGCTTAGTTTTAATTACAAAATATGTATAGTATAGATACAGAATCAAAGTCAAAGATTTCAGGGTACTGTTTGTTGAACAGATACCCTTGGACATCATGAAAGATATTTCACGTTTTTTTATTTATTTTCAATCCTGGAATATTATTATATTATTTAGTTAATAGCTAATTAATTTTAGATTATTTTAGGGAATCAACTAAACACTCACCGCTGAAGGAAAAGTATAAATGAATTAAATAATAACACATTTTGAATACTATTGTGAAATGACCAAAAGCTAATCTATGATTTACTTCCTTAGTTTCATTCAGAAATTGTGTGTGTGTGTGTGTGTGTGTGTTCATACACACATTTGTTAACTCATACTTTGGGTTATATTTAAGGATTTAATTTTATTCAACTGAGTATGTTTTTTCAAACATTCATTCATTCCTGCTTGCCCATAAGGGTAGGTCTGTCTGGAAATGCAATGATACTTGTCCCTTAAACATGTACTACTGGCATCATACATGTCTGTAAAGACTCACTGATCTCGTAGAGAGAGGATTCATTCATTACTCTAGGGAGCATTTTACAGGTGAATATATAAAGCCATTGAAAAGTAAAATAAATCTGATCAGATGATCAGAATACAGAGATTAATTCAAAGATGCAGGATTTGTACTTATGTTCTGGCATTAGTGTCTACCAAGTCCCCTTTGAAATGCAGCAAAACAGAATCATGCACAGTTTCTATAATATACAAAATCACTAACTCATGGAGCTGTAGCTAGATTACTAGTAAAGTTATATGACTGTTATCTATTATGAAATATGAAAATGAACACAAAGTCTACTTGTATGCCTGTCATTCAGAGACTCTGAGATTGTTATATGTGTGTGCTTTGGCAGTGCATATTTTAATAAAATGTTGGAGATTACTTGAAACATTATAATTTTTATAGATATTATATTAAATAATGAAGTCAGCTCACTAATGGAAACATGATGTATTCTAGTTTCCTTCCCTATCATTATTCAAGCAGAGTTTGTAGCTTAGCAGTCTTGTGTTGTATGTGTGTGTTAGAGAGGACAGGTTTGCAATCGAAGCTGATTGTTTGCCCAAACACCATCTGGTCTACCTATTTATAATATGTCAAATGAGACTGCCCAAGGTGTGAGAAAAATCTTAATTTTACATTTATTCAGGTCATATTAGTTGAGGAGTCTTAGACTACAGCTCAAACTATACCATTATAATGTTTATGTTTTTATCATAGCTCATACTTTAAAAAATTTTGATACTTTCTAATTTTCACTCTTTCCTTTTAATCACTTTAAACACCTAACATGAAAGTCACAACATTAAACTTGCTGTTACAGTATAGACTATTTTAAGCTGTAGTAAGCTGATTAAATAGTTTAGAAGTCAAATGTACTTGGATAGGAATATTTTAAGTAATTATTGTCATTCTAATGAAGTTACATAACCATATATAAATATATACATACCACATACCATCTTTTTAAAAAATACACTATTGTCTCTCATAAATAAAATATTATTTCTTAATAATGGGATTTTTAAAAATAGACTATTAACAGACAACCATGTATGCACACACTTGAGGTTTCACTTGAAAACTCAGGATATTTTATATCATTAACTACAGAGGATAGCAGTGATCAATATCAGTGATTTTAAATCTCACCTCCACATGTGTAGTGGGATGCATGTGTCTACCTCCACATTCATCAAGACACAAACAGAGAAATAATGAATAAATACTTATTAAATATTTAAATAAAGTACCTTGCATTAAGTATTTCTAGTAAATGTATTCTGATTTAGCAAAAGTCAGACTTGTTTTGACATTTTCAAACATAATTTTCAATAATACATACAGGCAATAGAAGCCTCACACTTATAACAGGGTTATAAGAGAGAAAGATATTTTACAGCTCATTCCTTTAACTCAGGTTTCTATTTGCTTTTACTTTTGATTGTGGCATAGTTTTGTTCAGTAGGGTCTCAGTAGATCAGACTGGCCTGGAACTCATTGTCTCATGATTGGTTCCAGCTGGTGGCTATCCTCCTGTCTCAATCTAAGTACCTTAATCACAGGTGTGAGCCATGACACCTAGTTTCAAAATTGTTTTTAATCCTGTGATATTTACTGTGTTTGTACATCCTATATACTGGCTGTCTCCTGTGGGAAAATAAACAGAACTGCTTGTGTATCTTGGGTTTTTCTCCCAGTTTTGGAAGCTATTTTAGAAATGCTCACTAAATATCATAATTCCCAAGCCCTATTTTGACAAACGCTGTTTCTAATGCAGAAATTCCTAATTGGTCAACATGATGAGAGTAAAAGGCTGAGAGTACTCAGCCTAAGAAGGTCATCAATATTCACCTTACATCACATACCAAGGTTCAGGAAACATCTTAGGGAGAGGTATGGAGAAGAACGGAAGAGCCCATAGATGAAATGGAATAGACCGCTGTGAAATGCTGTCTTCTGCTCAGGGCATGGTCATTTATTCACATGAAGTAAGAGCATGGTGGTTACCTGCCCAAGATTAAGCCAGTTAAAATTCCCAGCATAGATGGGTGTTGGGCATCAAGGCTGAGCTCATTCTTAGGTAAGTGACTTCTAGCAGATCTAGATGATTGATGGATGAGGGAAAATCTGTTTCCTTTGTGGCCATTGGTAGGTTGTACCTGCCCTTAGCGGGTGATTCCTACCCACAGATTTATGAGCAGCATTCATCAAGCTCAGTGCTTCCAAACAACAACAACAATAATAAGATATTTCAATAAGAAAATTTCATACATGCATATGATGCATCATGATGATACATACTCATCCCCACTAACTTCTCTTGTCCCCTTCCAAAGTCATATGTTCCTTTTTCTCCCAAACAAATGCCCCTCTTATTTTCATGACTTATGTTTATGACTCACTGAGTTTAATTATGGCTTCTGTCATGAGCATGAGTATGTAGTTATTTACTGGAACATGATCACATATCATTGGTTAAACAACCAAAAGAAGAATGACTCCTCTGTCTTCTAAGACCTATTAAATGCTAATAGTTCCTCAGATTTAGTTGGGGCCTTGTGGATTCCTCTGACATCTCTGCTGGAATGTTGACAGGCTTGGCCTTGTGTAGATTTGGTGCAGGGAAACACAGCTGCTAATAATGCAAACATTATTGCAGCAATGGTCAGACACAAACAATTCACAACATTCATCCTCATCCTCCAGAACTGACATTTTTTTCTCCTAGTCTTTATCAATATTTCCAGTGCCTTGTATATATCCGGCTCACACTTAGAGATAAGTACTCAACAGTAATTTTTCTCAGAGAACTGTCCAGTTTGGAACCGCTGTTCACTGAAAAGGGGAGGCTTTCTGACAAAGTTGAAAAGAGCAGTGGCGTAGATTATAAAGAATACATAGCAGTCAGTTTGACATGGCTGTGTAGCAAAACTTTAGTGTAGCGTGTTCGCCACTGAAGCTCAAAGCTCACAATGGCCCCCGCAATTCTCATCGATCAGGTTTACACTCTCAGACATGGATAATCTCCCATGGAAGTGGCCTCAAATACAATCAGAAATCTTTTGTTATCTGAATTAAATCTGTTGTCACCATTGATCCAGTGAGTGTACTTTGACAGGCAGAGCAGGACTGTAATATTCAGGGTTCACCACTGAGGAAAACTATTGATGACTTTTCTTCCCCAGCAGTGTGCATAGCAACTTGGGTGATAATGAAAAAGCTAACCAGCAGGGAGGAAGCCTCCAGCTCAGTTCCAGCTTTATTTTTCTGTGTCCTGGAAATAAAAAAGTGTGTGGAGTCTTCACAAATAGTGTTTTATCGTGTTTGTGGAAGGAAGGCAGACAGAAAAAAATTTGTACCAGGCCTAACTCTGGGATTTTCATTTAATAAAAAATGTTTTCTTTAAATTATGCTAGGTATTTTAAATTACGTTAAACTTTATATGAAGGTGCAAACTTACTGTGGTAAAAGAATAAATGTAATTCAGAGATATATGTTTCTTTGAATGCTTTCCCTGTAATTACAGAAAAATGATTCCTTAATCAGTTGAAAATTAGATTATCAGAGCCGAAGGGGATCAAGGTCATGACAGAGGAACCCACAGATACAGCTGACCTGAACTCATGGACTCTGTCTGGACCAACAACTAGAAAGCCTGCTTGGTTTGTTTGTGGAACTCCTATCAGGAGGATCAGGACCTGTCCCTTTCTCTTGTGCTGGCTTCTGGGAACTTCTTCCCTATGTTGGGTTGCCTCTCCCAGCCTTGATGAAGGAAGTGGGAGAAATTTGGCACTGCCTCAATTTGATGTGCTATGCTTTGTTGACTCCCACTGAAGGCCTTCCCCTTTCTGAACTGTGATGGAGGAGAAATGGATGGGGGATGGGAAGATGGTATGTGAGGGCAAGGAAGTATCAGGACATTAGAAAGGGGAAACTGTGTCCACTATGAAACAATTTAACAAAAAATTATTTAAAAACTTCCATCAAAGAAGATAAGAAAAAAAATATATATACAATTTTGAAGAAACTATAATGGTATTATAAAGATTCTTGATATATCTATATATATTTAAAAACTTAAGTAATTAAGTATTACATGGAACTGATCATTTCCTTTAATTTCACAATCAAATAGCTAATGGAAATGTTATATTTTTAAAAACAATATTTAAAGATGACTTCATAATTGAATATCTTATTCATATTGCATTGAAATAAATGTAATTGTCAATTATAAATAATCATTTTACTCAAGATATTAAATATTTTATGAAAGACCTGACTTAAAAATCACACAAAGAAAAGAATAATCTAATTTTTTAACTCAATCCATAGTTTTTTGGCACTAATTTTAAGTCAAATTATGTTATACGAACATGCTAGAATAAACTTTAGGGAAAGATAAAATCCTAACATCCTGTACACAAATAAATATGCTGGAGCATAAATACGGCTAATTATATATTGTATATATAATTTATATCAGTATTAATTTTGTTATATATATTATCTGTTTTTATGTAATTGCATTATATACATTATGAATATATTGTTCTTTTGAAAACCAGAAAGACATCAAAAGCATAAATTGCTCATAATCATAATGAGCCAGATATATGATGAAGTTCTGTGAATTCTGATCAAAATTTTACAAGGAGCCCATATGTAATAAAAGTGAACTCTCTTTTATTAGTTTTGAAGATATGTTTTGAGCAAATTGCTTTTTCAATAAAACCTCAATTTTTATTTTCCTACAATCCTTAGTTAAGACAATTCTGTCATTAGAATCCATTTATATAAGCCATTGCTTTAGAAAGAAGATATTTTCTTACATGTGCTTAACACTGCTTTTCTTTGATAAGTGAATAAAATTATAAAGGTACAATGCATGTTGGACACTATTATACTTGGAGTTTTGCTTATTTAAAGGATTTTTTAATGAATATCAGCTCCACATTTTCTTGACTGATAGAGACTATGTTAAAGGAAAATAAGGAGCTGGGGAGATGGCTCAGTGGTTAGGAGCACTTTCGACTCTTAGAGAGGACTGGGGCCATTCACAGAATATAGATGACTCACAACTGCTTGTAAGTCAAGTTACAGGGATCCCACAACCTCTTTTTCTCTCCTCAGGCTCCTGCATACATGTGGTGTATATGGACCTGGACCGATGCAGTCTCACAGACACATACATATATAAATAATAAACAAAAAACCAAAAACAGATAAATAAATCTAAGCAATAAAATACAATCTGACATAATCAAAATTGAAAGGAAATGATAAAATTGTAGAAGTTTAGCTTCCTTCCTTCCTCTATGCAATCACAAAGATGTGTAGATAATACAGAGATAGGAGAAAAATGTAATGCGATTTGGGAAAAAGTGCAGTGTAGCCTGAGGCAACTAGCTTTTCTTTCGGTGGATATAAATAAATTCTAAGTTCATAATGTTGTTTTACATTTTTAGTGGCTGTGCAAGAGTTAAGAAAATTATGAGGTCATAAATTTCTTGATAAGTTGACATTGCAGTTCTCCTGAGTGATTTGTTTATATGCTTGAGCTACACGCGAAGCTCTTGCCTCAAGTGCTTCCCTAGAGCCAGAAAAGGGACAGTAAAGTACCAATGTCAGAGTTATCGATCAACAACGGTTGGGGAAATAGACAAGATAAGAAAAATCAACATGGCCACATGAATAATGCAGATACATTAATTGGTAAACTGTTATTTCAACTACTGTATTTAAATTTCTATATCTATGATCTTCATTGCTGTTAAAGTATTTCTTAATGTTATTTTTACCACAGTTTATTATTGCTGACATAGTAATTCCACTCTATTTTACAGCACCAAACTGTGGAGAAGGCTATTGTCCCCTAATGACACCCACTGCTAGCCTTTTGAAATGCAGCCTGTTTCACCATTTAGAAATACACTAAGTAGAATTACTTAGTAGTTGCTTTTCAGGGACGAAGACAAGGGAAAGAAAAAGAATTCCAAAGGAGTAATAACATTGCCTGTAATGGAGCCTGGGTTTTCTGTTCTAACCTAGCTTGACCTGCCTTGAAGAGCTCCTGTGGTGGAGGTTTGATCTCCTCCAAGCAGGGATCTCAGGCCCCTGACAGTGCTCTCAGAGAAATATATGGGGAGAGTGGCTGGAAGCCAAGTGAAGAGTCCAAAACCAACAAGGTTTTGCCTAGTGAAAAAGAACTCAATCAAAAGGAAGGCACTTTCCCCCAATACTGTTTAGCCTATGGGGCAGGCAGGCTGAGAGAACAAGGTAATTAATTCCTGGTAGCTATACACTGAGTGTGTGTGAAGAACTCTGAAAGGATTTGAGGAAGTCTCTAATGATTTGAATGCCATATTTAGAAGATGAAGACACAAATAATAATATATTTATTTAGAAAAACACAAGCAAGTATTTACCAGAACACATTTTAGTAATTTAGTTATTTTTATTCGCATTGGTGAAGAAAGCAAAATTTAGGGGCTCTTTATCTCATGGCTATATTAGGAAATAAAATTTTACAGTTGCTAATGACAAGCTGCTTAGAGGGATTAAAGTATTTACCATCACTACAGCAAATTTGAGGTAAAGCATATACTTAACAGTTATTTGACACACTCTTAATCTAATAGTTGAGTTATATAAATCACCTATAAAATCAATCCATAAAATGATAAGTTTCCTGTTTAACAAGAAGTTATACATCTTATTATAATGGTAAAATGTGTCTCATAATTATAAAATATGTTAAGCATTTGATTTGTCATAATGATGTAAAATAGAGGAAAAGGTTTCTTTCAATAAGGCTGGAGTGTTATTTGCATCCCCCGTTTTTCCTTTGGTGCTGAAGACCAACCCTGTATTGAGATTGGGTCCTCTCACTCATATCCTGGCCACTGCCTTAACTCAGGTGAAGAAGGGAGGAAGTCCCTTTATTCAACTGTAAGAGCGATCTTTTATAATAAATGCCCCATTTTTTCAGTTTTCTTGGTGGCAACCGTTCCCTTCCTGCATCCCCTCCAAAATCTTCAAACTAAGACATCTCCAAGCAAAGAAGTCTTTTTTACCCAAAGTCAATTATGCTATTATGCAGGATTTCTGGAAATCTAAAAGGTCATTTATACTGATTATAATTATAAAAGTCAGTTTAGAAACCACAAAGTTATGTAATGCCAAGGAAATTTTATTCAACTTAAAGAAAACTAATATGTAAAGTGTTATTTTATAACATTTATTTAAAATTATACAAATGACACGGAGACTACACATATAAATTACAGTACTACATATAAACATTGATTTCAGTAAGAATGCATGAGAAATTGACAGTTTTTGTATTTGTGCACTGAAAGAGATAAGTGGACAAGACACTACATATCCTACTACATATGTGTCAAGGCAAACAATCCAATCTTTTTTATTTTTTTTTCCTTTTACTGAAAATGGAGTTTTTCTTGCATAATATATCCTGTTTGTTTTTTCCTCCCACTAGTCCTCCCTGTTCCTCATTACTTCCTGTCCCATCCAAATGCACTCCCTTTCTGTCTCATTAGCAACTAACAAGCTTCTTAGAGATAATAGTATGATATTATAATTTAATGATAAAATCAAAAATAACATATTGGAATTGGACAAAATAAACAAACAGAAGAAAAAAGTTCCCAAGAGAAGGCACAACAAACATAGTTGTTTGTTTTCTTGATATCTAGTATTTTGACTTCTTTATGAATTTTAGATATTTGACTCTGATTGGATGTTCAGTGGTAAAAATCTTTTCTCATTCTGTAGGCTGCCAATTTGTACAAATGACAGTGTCCTTTGACATACAGAAGCTTTTAGTTTCACAAGGTCCCATTTATTAATTGTAGATCTTATTGCCTGTACTAATAGAAATATTTTTTTCCCTTGTACCATGGAGTCCAAGGCTATTCCCCACTTACTCTCCTAACAGGTTCAGTGTATGTAGCTTTATGTTAAGTTCTTTAATCCATTTGAAGTTAAATTTTATGCAGGTTGAAATGTATGGCTCTATCTGGATTTTTTTTACACGCAGACATTCAGTGTGACAAGCATCAGTTGTTGAAGATGCTTTTTCTGTTCTGTGTGTGTTTCTGGCATATATATACGTATATGTGTGTATATGTATACGTATATATATGCATGGCACACATATATATATGCATATATGTGTATATATGTACACATATATGCATATATATGTGCATGTGTGTGTTTCTGGTATATATACATGTGGCATATATTTTCTGGCACACACATATACACATACATAATGTGTATATAATATATTATATATTTAATATATAATATATGATTCAATGCATATTATACTTTCAGGTTTTGTTATGAGTGAGGATTTATTTCTTGGTTTTCATTTTGATTATATCCATCAAGTTGTCTGTTTTGGTGCCAATATCAAACTCTTTTTACTAATTTTAAGAATGGTGATGCATCGCACACTAGCTTTATTATTCAGGATTGCTTTATGTGTCCTGGTTTTATTGTGTTTTCATGTAAAGGTGAAAAAATATTCTTTCAAGATCTGTGAAGAATTGTGTTGTAATTTTGATTGGGACTGCACTGAATTTGTTGATTACTTTTGGAGGGTTGGCCATTTTTACTGTATTAATCCTACTTACCTATGCTCACTTCCACCTTCTGATAGCTTCCTCAATTTCTTTCTTAAATGTCTTGAAGTTTTTTGTCATATGAATCTTTCACTTGCTTGGTTTGAGTTACCCCAAGATATTTTCTATTATTTGAGCCTGTTATGAACTATGTTGTTTCCCTGATTTTTTTCCCAATCCTTTTGTCATTTGTGTAAAGGGGAGCTACTGATTTTCATGAGTGAATTTTGTTCCTTCCTACGTCTATACTACAGTGTTGCTCTGCAGTAAGAGTTTTTGGGTGGAATTTTTTGGGTCACTTATGTAAGCTATCATATCATCTGAAAATAACAGTACTTTGATATCTTCCTTCCCAGTTATCT
This sequence comes from Ellobius talpinus, assembly GCA_001685095.1. NCBI lineage: Eukaryota > Metazoa > Chordata > Mammalia > Rodentia > Cricetidae > Ellobius > Ellobius talpinus. The sequence goes on along the minus strand of LOJH01039698.1, from coordinate 51 downwards.
TATTGTGTTATTTAAGATTCCAATAACTTTAATGGACAGGTGAGAAAAGAC
>LOJH01039697.1:1626-12688 GCA_001685095.1 Ellobius talpinus | reverse complement strand
AGAGAGAGAGAGAGAGAGAGAGAGGACAAGGACTCTTCCCTTTAGTCTGGGGAAGTTTTTTTCCTTTGGATTTTTGTTGTCTTTTGTTTTGTTTTGGTTGGGGTACTTTTTTTTGGTTGTTTTGTTGTTGTTGTTGTTGTTCTGTTTTTTGCTTTTGTTTTTTCAAGACAGTGTTCTCTGCATAACAGTCCTGGCTGTCCTAGAACTCGTTTTCAGGCTGGCCTTGAACACACAGAGATCTGCCTTCCTCTGCCTCTCAAGTGCTGGGATTAAAGGCGTGCACTACCACCCCCCATAACATGGAGGAAGAACATAGCCTTGCTAAACTTTTGTTTTTGCCTCCATGAAGATATTTTAGATTTTGAGCTCCAAAATTTTAAAAATGCATATTGTTTGAATCACTATTTATGATAATCGTAGTAGGAAACTGATATACTGTGTTTAACTCATTTTCAGAGGTGTCCTTTACTGTAGATATTTGTGCTCTATAGAGGACAATGACAATGTGTTCATTGTCACAGATAGAAGCAGTGGACCTAAGAAGGACAGTGCTAGCAATCCACAGAGGGCAGAGGGCAGAAGTGCTGCTCTATGGGATACCATGGATAGCCCCTAATAATAAAGACAGGACAACACAGTCCAAAAGGAGATTATGGCTCAAATTGAGCGTCATGCTCTCCAGTTTATAACTCTATGTGTTCTTTAATTTTTCCAACACTTCACTTAATGTTTTTGTTTCATGAGCTTCATTTATACCAAAATTATAAACTGTAGAGCACAGTGTTGGTGTATATTTAAACACGGTGGGATTTTTAACAGTTTTATTGAGCTCTAGTTCACATACCATGCAATTCACTCATTTGGAGACTGAAAGTCAATGAGCTTGAACACACCCACAGTGTTCTATGGCCACAGTGAAATCAATATTAAAAGGTTTTGTACCATGCTCCCTCTTAGGAAACTCACAATATCAATCACTTGCCAATTTCTTGAATCTTTTAAGACCTGAGCAGCCATGATTTCATCCTCCATCTTAAAGCTTTCAATCATTTCATGTAAATGGAATTGTGTACTATGTGGAATTAGAGGACTGGATTCTTGCACTTAACATATTTTCAAGGTATTCCATATTGAGGATATGGTTTTCACATTTTTCTAGCAAAATAGAACAGATTGAATAGATAATCATGTTGATCCATCACCCATCAGTTGGCAAACAATTTTTTTTCCACTTCGGGTTATGATGGATGATAGAGTTATGACTTTTTACATTCTGTTGTCCATGTGGGTATGAATTTGCAGTTCTCATGGATATGTACTGAATGGATCTGCAGTGTCAAATGGCAACAACCTTTAACATTTTGACAAATTGCAGCTTTCCAAAACTGACCTAATCAATATGTGCTCCCTCCAGCAGTGTATGAGGGCTGCCACGCCTTTCTGCTCTAGCCTGCCTGTACTTCCAAAGACTAGCACCCATTCCCTCTGGGGAATTCTATGGAATGGTGCTAAATGGACAACTAGTGTGTGAGGCACTGTGAGAGCTCTGAAGCCCACAAGAACCAAATCCGAATCTCAAATCAGCTCTCTAGTAATAACTGAATCTGGTAATGAACTTGGTAATCACACATAGCTTGCAGAGGCGGGGAACTTGAATGAGATATCCAGTAAAAGATGTCTGGCTCAACAGTTCCCGACATACTGACAGAAACTTAGTATTAACTCTCTCTTTGACACATACATATTCCTGTTCTGCTTATCAGCCAGCAGAAGACAGGTTTGTTCTTACTCATCTAACATATTTGAGCACAAGTTTCCCCAGTGACTAAGTGTGCAAGTCCACCATGTCAGTTAAGTAGGTTTGTTTAAGAGAAACTTCCAGCACAGACGTCCCTTCAGGACTGCAGACCTGCGTACCTGTCAACCAGAAGTAGATCACTGAAACAGATCTCCTATAGCTGAGAGATGTGTTCATGTTGAAAATAGGAATCATTTTATTGAAAGCCTACCTATAATAGACTTCACAGTATCCTAAAATCCTTCATTTAAAAAACCCAATGATCTAGTACTGGAAAATGTACTAAGGATCAGGAATCTCTAAAACCAGGGAAGAGACATAAAGAGGTTTGAACCCATTATGACCCAGTCCAGGTGTATAAGAAAAGTCAATTGCTGACAGCATGGATCACGCCTGCTCAATTATCAGTAATCAGAGTTTGTTGTGATTCATGGTGAAGTTGAATGTTAGCTAACAGGTAAATAACCTGAAAGATCTTAACAATTTCTTTCAAGGCAGAAAAGCAAGATTTCATGTGAAACCAGCATCACAGGTGAAAATGAAGGTTAATGACCTCATATGACACACTATAATGAGACACATGTAATTCTAGGAGAGAATTAAGCATATTATAGATTATAAATGCATACATTAATAGTTTATAGATGAATTACATTAAAACTGATCGCAAGGAAATTGTCTTGCTTTCACTTGGCGCTGTCATTAAGATATGAATGGATTTCTGCCTAGTGCTTCTCTGCTTTGGCACCAAATGAAAATGCTTTTCTCAGTAGTTGAGAATAAATGTTCAAATTTTTATATTAACATATATTTTTCGATGTTCAATTATGAAAGTAAACAGGTTATTACAAATTGAGTAAACATGTACCCTCTTCTATTATAAACACTCTCAGTTCTTACTCAAAATTATCCCCATAAATTGTTTCCAAAATTGGAAACTCTTACATCCTTTTTTATTTTTTCTAACTATTACACATATATAGAATGCATTTTTTTACCTACCCCTCATGATCTCTCTTGAACTATCCCAAAGATCTACCAAACCATCTCCTACACTTTTGCATGTCCTCTCTTAAATAATCACTATTATTATTGCTCCCTTATTTTAATTTGTGCTGATTATAATTACATGGGCTCACTACCATCTTCTTGTTTACAGGCAGTCTCAAAGGAAAGTGATATTGCCTCCTTTAGCGGCCATCAAATCCAGTAACTCTTCAGTTAGGGGTGGAGCCTCATGAACCCTTCCTTCATCTATGCTGCAAGTTTAATTGCATTGTTCTTGTCAGGTCTTGTGTAGGCAGCCAATGCTGCTGCTGTGAATTGATTTGTGCAATGGTTATGTTACATCCAGAAGACATCATTGCTATCCATCCTGAAGCTCTTACATTCTTTCCACACACTTTTCACAATGTTCTCTGAGTCTTGGGTAGAGAAAAAGTGATATTAATGATCCACCTTTGGTTGAGTCTCACAGTCTGCTTATCAACACCTTGACCAGTTTTGAGTTTTTCCCATTAACCTCCACCTACTGGGAAAAGAAGTTTCTCTGACCAATGTTGATAGCAGCATAAATCTATGGTTATACACATAATTATTAAGGAGATAGTTTGACGAAACAGCCACTTAGTGAAATAATACCGTGAAGTTCTCCATAAAGCCTGTGATCTCCCTAGTTATGGACTTTTTACATATCAGACATGAGATCATTACTGTGAGGCAGGTCACAAATCAAGCAGAAAATGGTTGATGAAAACCCTCATAACTGCCATGACACGTTTGAACCAGTAGACACAATTTGTCTGGCAGGTTAGTATTGTAACATGCACAATCCAGCACTCAGTTAGACCACTTGTTTCTTTTCTCCCCCTGCAGCCTGCAAAGCACCTTTCAGTACTATAAAAGCCAGGCAGTGAGAAGAGAATTTCCATGTCTTCTTGCTATTGATTTCTTCATGCCTTACAAGCAAAATGGACAAACAGGAGCAATGGCATATCTTATGTTGCTGTAAATGCCTTGGTGCCATGTGGACCAATAAATTTTAGAGAGATACTCCATGCTTGGCATATTAGCATTTAATAACTCATGTTGTCTGGAGCAATATTTCCTATGTTTTAATTAGCTTGCAGTCTGGTGGACTTCCATAAAGCTTCTTCATATATATTTAGTTTTGGTTATTTTACTACCCCCCACTTAACCAAATGAAAAGTATATAAAAAATCAATATGTGAACTTAAGATTTTGCTACTCAAGTAAAAAGTATATTGAAATTATGTGGGAGGGTCATCTGTCTATGTGTTACTTTCATTGGTTAATAAAGAAACTTCCTTGNGAGTCAGGCAGACGCCATGAGTCTCCTCTCCAAGACGGATGCTGGTTAGAATCTTCTCAGTAAGCCACCACCACGTGGTGCTACACAGATTATTAGTAATGGGTTAACCAAGATGCGAGAATTAGCCAATAAGAGGCTAGAACTAATGGGCCAGGCAGTACTTAAATGAATACAGTTTCCGTGTGATTATTTCGGGTGTAAAGTTGGCAGGAAGCGGCCCACCTCTCTCCTACATTGAAAGAATGAAAAAACACAGTTGGAGATGAGATAAAAAAATGATGCACTCTCTAGTATGGAAAAATTTAGGACACCCGATTTCATCATTCATATATTCTATAATACTGGGTATATACCACTCCAGTCGGAAATACCACACTGAATATCAGTTCAGCACTGTGGACTTTACCTTACCCTACTTGGTCTAAACCAAGTGCATTGTATAATTTCCTACTAGATTAATCACCATCTAGGAGGTATGGTAAATGAAACATTCCATCTTTAGAGGAATCTTGGTAAGCTCAGAAAATAAACAAAGGCTCTGAAGCCCTTGAAACCAATCAGATTCACTAAATCCATCCCTTCCCAAGAACAAGTCCCGGACACCAGTCTTACTCCTGAAAGCCAGCCCTTCCCAAGCATACATGAGCTGTAAGGGCTGCTGAAAGATATTCTTAGACCAGTTTGTGCATTGTGCTCCATGTTATTAGCTTTCATGAGCTTTCAACCATACTGGAGTCAGCTCTTGGTCATGCAGCAGCCTTTGCATCCTTCCTGTTTTTTTTTTTTAAAGTAACTCCTTACACACTTTCTTGTAAGTCGCTCTCATTGATTCATCATGTTGGACTCTGGAGGCATCTTCAATTTGGTCTCTTGGTAAGTCCCCTAACTATAATGAGTAGACATTTGCTGACTTATCTCAAGTAATAGTCTCTCTCACACACAAAGTGTCCTCACCTTGGGCTGCTGCAATTTTCCCCTAGTACCATGCATATTGCATTCTAAAACTCCATGCACTGGCCTACTTTTGTTCAACCTAAAAATGCAAGTGTGACTATTATGGCACATCTGATCATCTACCCCTTGTGGCATTGGAAAAGACCATCTGTGCTGTACAGCAGGAAGTATGAAGGAAATAAAACTCACAAGACCTGTCTGGAAGCCACTTTAATTCAGATAGTGAAACAATAGTTTATAGACCACTTCTATAGGATACAATGGTGTTATCTTCCAATAATGTTAAAAGACAAATGAGAGGAAAGTCCATAGGGGTGATATTTCTTGACTTGGAAATTTAAAAATGAGACCTCTTCTGCCAGGAATTTCTCCAGTTTATCTTTGTGAACATAGTAAGCATTATTTCCTAGCATAATTGCATGGAATAAAGGCAATGTACCATGAAAATAAACTGAAAAACAAACAGACATCATTCTTTAGTAAAAACAGAAAAACTAAATAAAATAGCATAATTCCAGCTGGTGGGGAAAAGTTAGGGTATAAAGAGAAATTCAGTAAAAGGGAGATTTTCAAGATAAGAAAGAATTTAACAGTCGGTGAGTTATCACTGGAAGAACATATCTATCCAATAAAATTGTTGATGGATCAGAGAAAGCATACAGGTGTTGGTGTACAAATTAGTGTGCAATAGGCTGTCAAAATTTTGAAGACAGATATTTAAATAGGTTGAGTTCTTGGAGAACTCATGAATCACCCCATGTTCCATCTTAAGCACAGAATAAAATTATCAGGCACATAGAGCTCAAAATAATTCTGTTTCTCTGATAAAGTCAAATCTGAAGGACATAGCTTAGTATAAAACCAAGAAACCAAGTACGTCTGAGAAAAAATAGATATGCCAAACAATTCCAGAATAAGAAAGGTTTAACAATGCACCCAGAATCACTGGTCCAGGTAAGGTCACTAGAGTAGGCAACAGAAGAATGACTCACCCCTGAAAATCCACAAAAGATCATCAGCTCCCCTCAAGGGGCTATTTCCCCAGTGGAAACATCACAGAATTTACAAATTCACCATTTCAATAAATCATACCAAAATACCAAACTGAGGCTCATGGCTCATGTATGTGCTCACACATGCATACAGGCTTGTGTGTGTGTGTGTGTGTGTGTGTGTGTGTGTGTGTGTGTGCATGTTGGTATGCAAGGGTATGTAAGTGCAATCTTCTGTGTGTGTGTTGGTCAAAAATTCTTACCCTGAACATGGAGCTCATGATCATGGGTAAACTGTTTGGCCAGTGAGTCTGAGAGATTTTCTTGTTTCCATCTCTCAGGGCTGAGCTGACAGGAACTGACAGTCACTCTAGGCTTTTACATGGGGACAGAGCATCTAAACTTAGGTCTTGACGGTTACATAGCAAGTACTTTATATACTGAGCTATATTCCCAGCTCCATAAGACTTCATTCTTAGTAAGATACATCCAGTTCCTTTCTATGTGCAATCTCCTCACTTTGGTCCCTAGAAAAAGTAATTTTGTGCAGAATACTTGTGCATATTCTTTTGAAGAGAAATTCACCACCTACCCTTGTGTCCATAATAAACATTGCACTGTGATGCCTATCAATGTGCAAGAATTGAACTACACCAAGTTTTGCAAGATTGTCCTCTGTTACTAATCTCCAAGTTGTGTAAGACTCTTCACTGTTACTAATCCTTTATAATTATTCAATGTTTTTATTCTGTTTTCTTTCATTTTTTCAAAGTAAGCACATATTTAGGGAAGAAATATTCTTGGTGGAATAACTTCAGAGAAAGTCTAAAGATCATCTTTATTGAAGGGGCTACTTAATAACCTCTTATGTATACTGAAGAGCACTTAGGTAAATAGAACCCCAAAGTGCAGCTGTGAGAAACACCTACCACACTCCACGGCGACCTTTTCTCAAGAACTCTCTAACACAACAGAAACATTGGAAGAAGACTGAGGTACCTTCTTTCACTGACTGAAATTGCATCCCAGTTTTTCTAAATTGCTAATGATTTTCAAATAGTCTTTCAAATAAGAAAGCAACTAAAGCTAACCAATTCTAACTTTCCTTTTTTATGTGAAACCCAAGACATTATGTCTACATAGAGATGGAGGTGTGAGTGTAAAGAAAAGACTTGGTAGCTGCATGGTTTTCCTTGCAAACGCTACAGAGAGAATATTTTCTCTACTTGTATTTGCTTAAAAATGTCAATATCGGGCTTGTCTCACTAATTGTGTGACTACACTGCATCTACCATAGCAACCTGTAGAATCAATAGATGTCCCAAGCATGATTGCTTTCATTAACAAGATATTTTATTAAATTTGATTAGTGGAGGATAAAAATGGTCTTGGGCCTTATTCATTATAAGTTAGTTCCTGTTTGAAGAAAATTAGAAATTCTTATTTTCTGTCCCTTGCTAGAGTTAAGCCAGCCTGTTTTCTCTGTAGTGAGAAGACAGCCCTTATGAGCTATGACCTCTGTGATCCAGACTACTACTCAAAACAATTCTCTGTGCTCATCTGACTAACTGTGAAAAATATCACTCCACAGAACAGATCCCAGCTTCACAACATTCATGAAGAAATTCTTTTCACCTTGTGCTGCCATTTTAGATCTGGAGGAAACTACAGGAGCACAGAGATCGTGCAAAACTGAGTAGAAGTGGAGAACTACTTATGTTGCAAACAATTATTCATTTCTGGTCCATTCTGTGCTTACGATTCATAATAGCAGTGATTAGATCGCATTGTGCACTGGATACTCTGTTAAACACTGAATACTAGGAAACACAGCCACTTTGTTAGACAAATTTTATTATTGTCACTAATTTTAAATGGGAAAATGAAAATGAAACCCCCAAAGTTAAGACTTTTGGCCTAAAGCCACATAATTAATTTATTAGTAGTATTAAAATTAAGACCTGTGTATGTAAGACACTGATGGTTGTGACCTATTTTATTATGATTTAGTCTGCAGAATTATTGTCAGTCAACATATATTAATCAAGGGTAGGGACCCTGATGACTTTGTTCTTCATTTGATACAAGCAAAATAAGATCTTATCTGTTAAGAAAATTGGGGACAACTAAGAGTTTTTTATTTAAATTTTTTTTCATTTTACATACCAACCCCAGTTCCCCCTCCCTCCCTTTCTCATGCCCCCTCCTCCTTCCGCCCTTTCTACCCCTCACTCACTTTTCAGAGAGTGTATAAGGCCTTCCTTGGGAGTCAACAACGTCTGGCATACCAAGTTGAGGCAGGACAAAGCCCCTCCCCCTGTGTGAAGGCAGCACAAGTTATCCCACCATAGGGAATGGACCAAAGAAGCAAGTCCATTCACCTGGGAAAGGTCTTGGTCCCACTGCCAGGCCCCCTCCACAACAGATCAAGCCACATAACTGTCACTCCCATTCAGAGGGCCTAGTCCAGTCCCATGCTGGGGAACAACAAACTCTGATTATTTCCAGACTTCAAGTATTCTAAAACTTACTGATATTCTTGTCATGGAATGAAATTTTTTCTGGTATCAGGGCAAGCATCTTATAAATCAAATAATTTTATACATGGGAGAGTGAGGATAATAGAGTAATCTATCTACAGAGACAAAACTATTTCTTGAATTATTTTCAGGCATCCATTTGGATACCCAAAGAATAATGTAAGAGAAGAAACCTAGGATTGTGCTCTTAAATATGTCAGAAAATGGTGAGGGAACTAATTTGGTTTTGAGATTACTTTTTTAGGAGAAAAGTAGTTTTTTTAAATAAGACAAAATATGCCAAAGTTCAACACAGAAGAAAGTATTTCTGAATATTGAAGTAAGTTAGAATCCAGAACAGTAGACTGACTAATAATAGAATTTGTATTTTTAGAGGGAATTAATAGTAATACTTATTGTACTTTATATCTTCATGTAGCTATGTATAACAGTAGGATGGAAATGATTATACCTATGTGACAAGATAGAAACTACAGGTAAAGAAATATCTATGCCATATATATATTAACTTGAGGCCATGGTGATACTTAATTATTGTCTTACCACGTGAGAAGCTGAAACTGGAGAGGTGAGAATTCAGGGCCATCCTGGGGTTCATAGATTCTGTCTCAAATCCCAGAAAAACAAACTTAAATTGAGGAGAAGGATTGTTGGGAAACATAGTATGTGGAGAAGTGAAAAGTGGGAAGGAGAAAATTTATAGTAGGTATGGCAATATTTTATCATATACTTGTATGAAAGTATTAAAAATAAATAAGATATCTAAAAACTAAAAAGTCTCAGTAACTTTCCCAAGGTCACATATTTCATAACCTCAGTTAGCACCAACCATTTATTTTAGATAACTGATGTCTCTTCTGCTGAAATTCAAAAGTAAGTTCAAGTCAGAGTGAAGGACTCAGGAGGCACATTGGTGCAGTAGGTATGTAAAGATTTCCCCTAATCTTGTACTTAAGAAAAAGAGCAATACACATGTTTTTGCATTAGTTGGTCCTTAACACTGTTTCACAGACAGAGTTCCTTACTAATTAGGCTATGAACACCCCCGCTTTTAGTCAAAGTCATTTCTGCACTGCAATAGTACCTTGGTAGAGGTGGACTAGAGACATAAAAGCATGCTGAGCTCACTGTGTTGGGAAACATGAGTTGGGCAGAGAGGAGAACAGAGGATTTTATCCTTGTTCCTAAAGATACAAAATAGTGTTTATAATCTTAGCTCAAAAAGTTAACTGGGCAGAGTCTGTATATATGGAGAATCATCCACTAGTTTTTCTCACTATTCTGTGTAGTAAGGCTGAAGGTATATATTCTACACTTTGGTTTAGTTGGTTTTAAGTCTTTACAAATCCCTTAAGCAAGTTGTTTATTCAAAAAGCCTGGGGCATATAACCATATTCCCTTCTTCTGTCATTACAAGTTCAAGATAAATGTGTTAGGCAGACGATCGTGTGCAACCATTGAATATCATCATCTTTTGAGAGACTTGAACTCAAAAGAACATCTTTATATTTCCTTTGCATTAAAACGTCAGACTCGCAATTGAGCAGAAGAAAGCTACATAAAATGTAATGGTGTAGCACAAATAATAAAAACTCAAAGGCAGATGTTGGGATTCAACCTGAAAGTAGAACTAGTACAAAAGGAACTACAAGTTTTAAAAGTTTCACATTGGATTGGACTTTTGTATTATATATTTTGTATATTATATACACATTTTTTATTTTGATAGAAATTTGAGATTAATTTTGTTAAAACATACTGTACATATGTTTCTAATCTTGTTCAAGGTATTGTACTTATAAAGCCCACTTAACAATGTAATGCAAATCTCTAGTCTTTGAATGTTATTATTACCGAGTGTTTAGGAAAATAAGAAAATGCAGATTAGTAGTCACCTATTTTAATTGAACTTGTAGTCACATTATGTATGGTTTCGGTATGTTTACAAAGTCAAACAAAGATATATTTTAGATAGATAATGGTCTTAAAACATTTCAGAGATCTACAGAAGACGGCATTTAAGATGTTTTAATAGCATAGGCTCTTTTTTATTTGACAAATATACATGTCTGCTTCAAAGAAAATAATGGACATCGAAGAAATCCCATATGGAGTTTACTTTCTTTGTTGCAAGAGCAAACCACTAGGCAAGAAAATTCCCTTGCCTCAACTGTTGGCAGTATGCTGTCTCAATTAGACAAGAAGGACCCAAAAGATATGCTAGGCCTGTAGGCTGAAGATAGATGCCCCAACATTGCAGAGGAACTTTGAGTGACTGTCCAGATATCCAGCTGTTTTTGTCATTTCTTACCTTTTAGGGAAGTTGCTTCATACTTATTCAGTTAATATTGTTTTATTCTAGGGTCTCTAAGGAGTTGAAGACTAGATAGTTATAGTTTTCCTTGTTTATCAGATGCAGAAAACAAGTTATGATAGAAAGTAAATT
>LOJH01039695.1:0-14780 GCA_001685095.1 Ellobius talpinus | reverse complement strand
GTGTTGTTATTTCGGGGTATAAGCTAGCTGTGCGGGAGCTGGGTTGGACGAAAAGCAGGCCTGCTCTCCCCATTCACTACAACTTAAGACAGTAATTCTCAACCTGTGGGTCATGACCCACTTCAGAGTCTAGCAATCTTTTCACAGGGGTCTTGCAAGACCATTGGAAAACACATATTTTTACTTTATAATTCATAACAGTAGCAAAATTACAGTTATGAAATAGCAATGAAAATAATTTTATGGATGGGGGTCACCACAACATGAGGAACTGTATTAAGGGGTCAGAGCACTAGGAAGGTTGAGAACCACTGACTTAAGCAGATTCAAGAAGACCTGTGTCAGGAAAGCTACCTGTATTTTCTGGAACACCTCGTGTGTGTATGCGTGTGTGCATGTGTGTGTGTGTGTAGTTGGGTGTGTGTGTGCATTTTATCACTGCCAACATAGTGACCGACTATGCTATGCCAGTTACATGATGGGAAGAGGAGGCCATCTCTGCTGAGACGGCAGAGACACTGCAAACCTATAACCTTGGTAACACATGATGCGTCCTAGATAATGTGTTTCAGAAACTAAAGATGCTTAATATGACCCCTCAAAATGGAAATTCACTCATTACCTAACACCATGTGGTCTCCTCACATACCCATATCATGATTTCTTACAAACAAGACCATACCACTGCGGAATCGAGATGGCCGAATTTAACTCAACAACAAATCAAGCTTAGCAACATGTCTGAGTAGTTTCCGCTCCATTTAAGAAGGCCAGGGTTGGGGCTGGAAAGGCGGCTCAGCAGTTAAGAGCACTGGTTGCTCTTCCAAAGGACCCAGGCTCTATTCTTACAGCCACAAGGCAACTCTCACCTGTCTGTAACTCCAGTTCCAGGAGTCAGATGCCCTCTTCTGGCCTCTGCAGGCACTGCATGCTCATGGTACGCAGACACACATGCAAGCAAGCATATATAAATAAAGAATGCCAGTGTTTAGGGACCTATATTACTTGTTAGCACATAATCCATTTTTGCTTTGTGGGGTTTCAGATGCAATAAAGCACAAAATCATAATGAAGTTCATCATACAATTTTTTTGATTTCTGAATACTACTAAACGTCATATTTATACTATACCACAGTGTATTTAGTATACAGTAGTATATGTCTGACATGTACATACCTTAATTTAAAAGTTTTTGGTGCTAGAGAGATGGCTCAGCAGTTAAGAGCACTGGCTGTTCTTCCAGAGGACCCAGGTTCGATTCCCAGCACCCACATGGCAGCTAAAAACCATCTGTAACTCCAGTTCTACGGAATCTGACACTATCTCACTGACATATGTGTAGGCAAAACACCAATGCACATAAAAGTAAACATGTCTTTTTAAAAGAGAAGAACTTGCTGCTTTAAAATAATAATTATCTGGCCCCCAGAAGGCAACATTTTGGCTTGTGGCAGAGGGGCCTGTCTTGATTTGGAGTGGCTGTTAGCTGATGGGGTTTGTGACCACTGAAGTTGAGATGTTTACGGCCATTTCTTAAGAGGACAAAGAAGTTTGTTTCATCAAATGATGACTTCTCTGTACCGTGCGGTGTGGTTTGATGGTCTCTCACCTGGAGAGGAGGCTTCTGCAAAACGAGTCCCACGCTCGGACCCTGCCACTGTTTCGTCAGCTGTTTGTGCAGTGGCCGAGTTTGACCCTGTCGTTTCCCCTGTCCACTGCCTCTTCCCCAGGAGCTGATCCCATCTCATGACATCTCATCTTCGCTCATCCCTAAGGCACAGTTCCTCAGCTGCGACAAGTTTTGTTGTCAGTGCAAATGAAACCAAGCCACTTCTCTCACTAGTCTAACACCATCTGTAGTTACTTCCTCCTAAGCAAGCCTTCCCTGAGGGTCGGAAGGACCTCCTTCAAAACTCCGAGGTCCTCCCATCAATCATGAATGCCACTAAGGGTACCCACAGCGGTGCTGTGGTAGCAGGCATGAAGACTGCCTTAGCCTTCTTGCACATCCCCAGGAGAGCTCTGGGTGCCCTGGTGTGCAGTAAGTTTTTGAAAGGAATCTCCCTCACCCTCCTGATCAATAGTTCTCAACTGATCACTCAATCGAGCACATTCTAGACAAATAAGCTGTGATTCAGGCTTTGTTACATTGATAGAGTCCTATAGATCAGCACAAAGATTAAAGAGGATCTTTTGAACTAGTCAATGAGCTACGGTTTCCACTTAAGGTCACCAGCTGTATTGGTCCCTAACGTTAAGAAAGCCACCCATCGCTGAAGGCTTGAAGCCAGCGTTAATGTCTCTCTCCTCTTCAGCTATGTATGTCCTAGATGGTATCTTCCAGAATAAGACTGCTTTGCCTACACTGAAACTCTGATAGTTCTTCACCAATCACCTTATTAGAGCTTATGGATAATTTGCTGTTGTTACGGCATGCGCTGTTGCCCTCAGGTACCCTCAGCTCCTTTAACCTCTTGTATAGCATCTTTTCTCCCCTTCACAGAACTGAGGAGCACTAGTAGCTTGCCCTGCCTTAGACTTTGGACGAAGGGAGTCCTGTGGCTACTTTGATCTTCCATCCCAACCACTGACATCTCATTGATAAAGCTGTCTGGCTTTTCTATCATCCACATGCTCACTGGAGTAGAACTTCCAATTTTCTTAAAGAACCTTCCTTTTGCATTCAGGGAATGGCTAGTTATTTGGTGCCAGAGGCCCAGGGTTCAGTCTGCCTCAGTGTTCGATAAGCCATCCTCATGGTTTAATCTAGGTTTTGACCTAGAGTGAGCAATGTGTGACTCCCATTTTTTCCATTTGAGTAATCAGAGGCTACTGTGGGCTATAACTCAAACCCCGGTATGCTTGTGTCTTAGGAAAAAGGAGGGCAAGAGAGAAGGGCCAGGAAATAGTGAGTGGGTGAACCAGCTAACATACACACATTTATCAATTAAGTTCATTGTCTTCTTTGGATGCACCTCAAAACAGTTCCAATAATAACATTAAAGATTGCTGGGTGTGGTAGCACACGCCTTTAATCTCAGCACTCGTGAGGCAGAGACAAATGATCTTCCTGAGTTTGAGGTCAGCCTAGTCCACGTAGTGAACTTCAGGACAGACAGAGCTACATAGAGAGACACTGATTCAAAAAAAAAAAAACCAGACAAACAAGAAGCATCTGGTTATGACAGCTCACACTTGTCATCTCAGAATGCCCCAAGCAAGAGCATCAGACATCATTATTCAGATGAAAACATTCTATGGTCAGTGATGAATGCTTGCTTGCTTCATTTAAAGTCTTGTAGGACAATGTCACCCTACATTGAATGGCTAGAGAGAGAGAAAAAAAAGACAGTAAAGGCTGGTGTCGATGTGGGAGAAAGGGGACACTTACTATATCTACTGCTGGTGACAGTGCAAACGGGTGCAGAAACTATGGAGAGCAGTGTGCAGGCACTTACAAAAACTAGAGATACCACATGATCCAACTCTATGGCTCTCGGGCCTATATTCAAAGAACTCTGGGTCCTCCTGTAGATACCCTCCTCATCCACATCCATCGAACTCTGTGTCCTCCTACAGATACCCTCCTCATCCACATCCTTCAAACTCTGTGTCCTCCTACAGATACCCTCCTCATCCACATTTATTGCTGTTCTACTTACAATAACCAGGAAATGGAAATAGTCTAGATGTCCGTCAATGATGAATATAATGAAAATGAGCTACGTTGACTTAATGGAAAGTTATTCAGCTGTTAAAAATAAAATTTGTAGTTAAACAGATAGGTCTGGAAGCAATCATTACAAGTGAAGTGACCCAGACACAGAAATTCAATCGTCACATGTTTTCTCTTGTTTCTGGATTTTTGTTTTGACTCCTTCTTCATTGAGAATACCCATAGAGAAATAGGCCAAGGGACAGTCTTCTCAGGGCCAGGCGAGGGAGTTTGGACACAGTGGTATAAAGAGGTAAAGGGAAATACTGGAACAGAAAGGGTTAAACTGTGGTGACAGATGGGGACAAGGTAGCAGAGGGTTACATGGAGGGTAACAAGCAATAAGGGTATTTTTAAAAGTCCTAAGACTTGGGTGTGGTGGTGCACGACTTTAATCCTTTCACTAGGGAGGCAGAAGCAGGCAGATCTCGGTGAGTTCAAGGTCAGCCTGGTCTACAGAGCGAGTTCCAGGACAGCCAAGGCTACACAGAAAAACTCTGTCTCATAAAATAAAAAACAAACAAGTCATATGGGTAGGTCAAATATTTACCTCCCATGCTTGAATCTGGAGCATTTCACAATGCATATGTGCTTGCATTTGGAGCAGTTTAACCTTTACCAACTGCATGCCTCTTATTCAACCGAGACTCAAAACAGTGGACTTTGGAGGATTTCAAAATTTGGACTTTCAGATTCAGGATTTTCAACCAATAGGGGTTTTCCATCCTTCTGAGAGGAGAAACAGAAGAACAAGGAAGTGTGAGTGAGCTTTTGGTGTTACACTTCCACATTTTCCTTTTGCATGAAGACTATATTCATATCTTGACTCCCATGGCTGGCTTCTGAATCCCACTCTGTGGCCAGCAGACAAAGTGGAAGTCGAGGAAAAAGCCATACAAACTTTGGGTTCCAGATCTTCCACGAATTGCTTCTTCTTTTCTAGATGCTGGTTACTGAAGTCAGAGCCTTATTCACGCTCAGTGTGGGCAGCACTGAGCTATATGCCAGCCTCTCTCATTAACTCTGTGTGTGTACATGCATGTGTGTTCATGTGTGCAGTATATGCGTATGCACATGCTTATGGAGGTCAGAGGTCAACATTGAGTGTCTTTCTGTTTTTCATCTGTTGTTTTAAATTACCACCACCCATAACAAATAACAAATAACTTTTAACAAATGACTTACTTAATGTGTATAGGTGTTTTGTCTGAATGCATGTCTGTGTACCATATGGGTGCCTGGTGCCCAGAGAAGATAGAAGATGGTGTCAGATTCCCTGGAACTGGAGTAACAGGCAGTTGTGGGTCATTCATGTGGGTGCTGGCAACCAAACCCCAGTTCTCTGGAAGAGCAGTCTGTGCCCTGAAGCACTGAGCCACCTTCCTGCTCTCAACCACACCAGGGTCTCTTGCTGAACCCGAACATCACTAACTGACTAGGGTAGCTGGCCAGTTAGCTCAGAGGATCCACCTGCCTCCATACTGGGGTCACTCACATTAAAAACAAACAAACAAACAAACAAAAACCAGTTTTTCTGTGAATGCCAGGGATCCTCATGCTTGTGTGGCAGGCATTTTACCACTGAGCCCCCCCCAACTCCTCATTAGCTCTTGATGGTATTTAAGTACTGCATAACTTTCTATATATTGCTGTAGGATATTACAGACCAAAGGCAGCCCCTCCGAACATGCCTGAGGCTGGAACACCTGCAGGCGCTTGCGCTTCTTACTTGAATAGGTGCCGTTCTTGAACTGCTTGTGGTACTGTTCTTTCAGCAGAAACAGCTCAAAGAAGGGCCATTCTGTCTGGAGTCTCCTCACCACATCGGCAGAGACGGGCTCAGACGGGCAAATATCTACAGGTGAAAGAGAGAAGAGCTCAGGACCACAATCTTCACAGTGATGAGGTTGAAACCCAACCTGAATGTTTAGTCAACTATCACATAGTTAAGAAAAGTAATTAGATTTCTGGTTATTAAGTACAAAATCAGGGAAAGTTATATTATTACATGTGCCACATCTGTTGACTAACAACGGCCAAGAAAACAACCAGCGGGCAGTTTCCCTAAGAAACCTTGGGTGAGCACTGATGTGGGATACTTGACGTGATTTCAGATGGTTTACTAACTCAGAAATCCCCTCAGCAGCTTGAACGTATCAGAGAGCTGGATGGAGAGGTCAGAATGCAGCTCGAAAGTGAAACTCCATTTTCAAAATACGGCTGGCTGTGGTGACACACCTGCCATCTTGGCACGTGGGAGGCTGTGGGAGGAGCCACATCGGCATGAATTTGAGGCCAGATTTGACTACCTAGCAAGACTCTGCCTTAGAAACAAAACAAAAACTGTTGGAGAGATGCCTTAGCAGTGAAGAGCACTTGGTGCTCTTGTGGAAGACCTGGGTTCAAATCCCAGGATCCAGTTGGTGGCTCACAATTGCCTGTAACTCCACTTCCAGGGTATCCAGCCCCATCTCTGACCTCCTCAGGCACCAGGCACACATGTGGTGAACCTACATACATGTACATACATGTAGGCAAAATGCCCATACACATAAAAAAGAAAAAAAAACATCAAAACACGTAGAAAGTTGCTCTACCTGGATGGAATTTGTTTTGTAGTGGTTTCTTCTCTAATGCATTGGAGCTAAAGGGCCCAAACTGTCAAGTTACTGACTGTTCTCCCTGGAAGGCTGGTACCAGGCGAGATTCCGGAATCACGCCGTGCACACGGGAGCCCCACTCCCCTCCCAGGAAGCCCGCACTGTTTCATCACAAGACACCAGGGGTGCCAGCGCTTGATGGCAGAACCAGTTGAGACTGGCTGATGACTTCCTTTCTGGGAAGCTGCCCTGTGACCATCTGACAGAGAGTCCCTTTTCTATCCCATTGCTCTCAAAGGGTGTTTCAGAGGAGCTTTGGGGCTCTCGGGGAACTCGTCACCTGCCCCAGGATGAGGAAAAGAGAGGTGTGAAGATTTGGGTCCTATCTAAACTTAGGTTGGAAATGCAGAAAAGTCAAATGGCCAAAAAAGAGGACCAGGGCATCTAGGACTGGTGGACAAGAGCCAGGCTGAGTAAACTCCCAGAACTTATCATTAAAGCAGGCCCTGGAGGCGGCTTTCTGCTCCTTCCTAATCACCACTCTTCTAGTTTGGGACTGACCGCTCTGAACACTTTCTCACTGGAGAGAGTGAGTCGAAAGGAATATGTAATATAGGAACTAACAGATGAAATACACACACTCTTAAGGTGGAAGACACACAATGTATTTCACAATTGTTCAGATAACGGTTTGACAGACATCCAGGGCTTCACAGCACTTCTGACAGTCACAGACAAATCTTCAGGTCCCCAAGGGCAGGTGAGGTCCACACACTTACCTGTTAGAACTGTTTGAAAAGCTTGCTAAAGACAGAGGCTAAGGTTGGGACCCCCAAAACCCCACCGCTCGGACTCAGCAAGGACAGTAGGGGCAGTCAGTGAAGTCGAGACCCAGCACCCAGTAAATCAAATCGTGCTTAGGCAAAAGTTTTCTCCTGGGTTTCTTTGTTGACCTCCCTTCCACTCTCCGTACGTAATAACGTGCTTCTGTGTATTGCTATGCCGTTACCTCTAAACACTCTTCAGTCTGACCCTGTTTCTACCCATGTGTTCCCTCCAACCAGCTATTTTCACGTACAGCCACTGTTTGCCTGTTTTTAACCCCCAGTCATGCCTTGCACGCCCCATCTGGGACGCTCCGTAGTCATGAAGGCATCCGCAGAGGAAAGCCGCCCACAGCTTCCTTATTCCCCTGGGGTCCTCTGCTTGTCTAATAGCTAGGTCTGAGCACACCCTTTTCCCGAAGCAATCTCATGACCGGCACAGGTTAACTAAAATATATAATCTTTTCTAAGTTTCACCGTGATTGACTTGAGAGTGCCAGTAACTTCTTTCTTCAAAAGTTGGTTCCTTCTTGGGATCGAAAATCAGGAAGTCAGTCTTGGTACCACCAAATCTCAAGAATGCAGGAGATAAACCTCTGGCTAACGTGCGGAGCCTTGGAGAGCTGTGATGAAGACAAGCAGGAAAGTATAATAGTAATTATTATTTCAGTTTTTTGAGACATCTTACTATGTAGCCCAGGCTTGCCTCAAACTTGGGATCCCTCTGCCTTTGTGCCAGAGTGCTGGGATTATAGGCATGCACCACCATTCTGACTTGTAATTATTATTTTCTGAGAAAGTCCAGTTAAATATTTTCACTTTCTTCTCTCTTGGTGGGCCTACTCCTTAACTTCTAGCTGCTATCCGCCCCAGGGTGGTCGAGGGAGGAGAACAGTTCAAGACATATTTATCCATAGAAATCAAAGATTTAGTGATCTGGGCCAGAAAAGTCAAGGGTGAGTCTGGGGACATGCCTTGGAAGATGGCGCTGTCATCTGCTGAGATGCGGTCATAAGATGGAACCGGGGAGGAAGCAAGGGGCAGAAGAATCTGTAGAAACTGAGATGCCAACTGTGGTGGCTAATGCTTCAGTGTCAACTTGCCTGTATTTATAATCATCATGGAAACACATCTCTAGGTATGTCTGTGAGCATATATCCAGAAAAGTTAAACGGAGGAGGGAAGAGCTACCCTCAATGTTGGTGACACCATCCCATGGGCTGGGGTCCCAGATTGAATAAAAGGGAGAAAGTTAACATTCATTTCTCTTCTCTTTGTGTAGACGCTGCCATGTGACCGGCTTCCTCAGGCTCCTGCTAGCGAGACCTCTCTGAGGTGGTGAACAACACACTGAAACAAACCTTTCCATCCCTAAATGGCACTGTCAGGCATCTTGTCCCAGCAGTTGACAAAACTAACTAATACATAAATGGACACCGAGCCCCCAGATCCCCAGGCCACATGTGAATGGAACTCAAGAAACACATCCAGGCTTGGGGATGTGTCCTGGAGACTGCTCAGTACAGTCAATGATCAGCCACATTTTGCCTGCAGACCTGATGCCCTCTATGAACTCTGCAGCCACTAACTACATGTGGCAGGAGCCCTGTGCTCTCCTTCCCCTCCTCTCTCTATCCTGATGTCACTAGAGTACCCCCAGAACCACCACTGTTACCCACATGACCTCCATTCCCAGTCCATCTGCATCCCTTTGGGACTCGCAACCATCCTGGCTGACCCAAGATATCCCTAGTTCTGGTTCTGCCCGCCTCTGGTGGAGTCAGACCTCAGGCCCCACTGAGGAGACCTCAGTCCCAATGATAGCCTACAACCCACCTACCCACCGCACCCTCCTCACCTGTTTGGGACTGCTTGGAGTATAAACTCAGAGTCCCAACCAGAACTTCAGATCTGGGACCAGTTAGAGTCTGAACACAAAAACCCAGAGTGGCTTCCAACTGAAAGCCAAGTGTCATTCTGCTGGTTCACAATCTGTCAGATTTGAGTGACAGCAACCAAAGCACCAGACACCCAAGCAGCAAAGGAGACCAGACATCTATGTAAAGAAACACACGAATGTCATATCCAGACGCCTAGAGCCCAGTTCAGAAACACAAACATGAACCACCAAGACAACATGCCTCCTCCAGAAACCAGCACCCTACTGTTATATGTGCTGAAGAAAGCAATTTAGCTGACATGTAAGACAAGCATTTCAGTATAGCAATTATTAATATGTTTAAGGATCTTAAAGATATGAATAAATGTTTCAATGAAAACAAAACATAATAGCCACATAGCCCATGAACACCAATACAAAGCCCAAAAGCTCACGCGAAGGACTTGCTCAGAGTCACTCAGGCCTTATTCCACCTCACTGACTTTAGCCGGGCATTGGTTCTGGTCCTTGGCATTTTTATTTTGTTTGATGATGAAGAAATCCATTTAGATTTATGTAGCTACTATCTGTAGGTAATTGAGGCTGGGCAAGTGTGGTGTCCTTTGAGAACTGGAGGGGAAAAGAGCTGTAGCACCAAGTGATGGCCTGGGTCGGATACCCGTGGACCAAAGCTTGATCCCCAGAGTATGGACTGCAGCATCATGGGTGACCCCCCCATCAACCCAACCTGCCTCGTGTCCTGCGGAGGATTTCCTACTCTTTGAAATCGGCTTCCTCGTGTGGCTCACTGCTCTGCCTCTCCCAGCTGCTGCCCCTGGTACTGGTTCCCTGAGAGCAGGGACCTTGTCTGGTCTATCGGATTCTTCCCAGGACCTAGACGAGGGCCTGGCACACAGCCGTGCTTGGCCAATATTTGTTAAGTGAATGAACAAAGAAAGCTAGCCTGAGAAAGGGCAAGGGGAGGCCAGCCAATGACTAGTTTTTGAACAAGATGACATTAAAACTCATTGCTACGGCCATTGCCACATAAAGCAAGTCATATGTCTTGGAGTTTTGCTAGTAAGGACCTTTTGTTTGTCTCCTTTGCAGCAAAGTATCTTTTGTGTTTTTAGAATACAATATTGATGCTGTCTGAAAAAAAAAACAGATTTAACACAGCTGCAAAACTTGCCATGAAAACAAAATTGATCAAAGGCACAGTATTTCAGTCATATGCAGGAGAAAGAAGTAGAAAATACCCATCACACGGCGCCATGGAAATAAAAGAATGTGTAAGGCAGCTGCAGCTGTTCCCTTTCCAGAGGAGGCTGTCAAGGAAAAAAAAACTAAACAAAACAGCCTGCAGGTGTTTTTATTTTACCTTTAAGGTAAAATATATATTGCTTATCTTTGACACAGAGAAAAGGAGCCTTATTAATATGCACTCAATGCTATTATATTTCCATTTCCAGATTTAAGGGCCACCCCAGAGATTCTAAAGGAAGAATACAGGATGGACTGAGTGACAGCTGGTGTTTTGGCAAGAGCAGTGAGGCAGAAGCAGAGGTTATTATCACAGGACAGTTTGGGCGACGAATCAAGAAATTCAACTATGGACCAGACGGAGAGAGGAGGCAGCTGCTCAGGGAGGTGCTTTCTGAAAAGCAGGAGGTTGAGAATTTACTTTTGCTACAACGTAAAGGAGCTGAGAAGGCACAGGTTGGGATCCAAGAGCACCACGTTGGAATTTTAAGTTTCACACATAAAGGTGATGTTACTGAAGCTGAAGAGAACCAAGACAAGCTCACGATGTTTGCAGGCTGAAATGGAGTGGAGCAGCGTGAGGTAACAGCCAACCGTCAGCAAAAAAGCACCCTGGTTCTCAGAGCTTGCCAGTTTCTACGGTGCGTGAGTGTGATGCCACAGAATGTGGGGTCAAGAAGAAATGCCACATTTCAGGGTGCGATGCAAACTGGCCCGACGCTGAGGAGCTGTTTTCTGAGAGGATGAGAACGAGGATGGAGAAATCG
The DNA here is from genome assembly GCA_001685095.1 of Ellobius talpinus. Taxonomy (NCBI): domain Eukaryota; kingdom Metazoa; phylum Chordata; class Mammalia; order Rodentia; family Cricetidae; genus Ellobius; species Ellobius talpinus. Next base: position 3,730 of record LOJH01039695.1, on the reverse strand, counting down.
AGAGACTTGTGTTTTCACACCTTGATGTCACCTAAGAAGATAGTGGGACTCGGGTCTGAGAACAGTGATGGAGTTTAATCAATATGGAGACTAGGGAACCAGGGGATGACAAGGACTGAATGAGACCTGGAGGGGAACCCCACACTGGTGTCACAACAACCATCTCTAACACACAGCGGTTTCATCCAGTGCTTTAGGCAGCTTGGACATCACCATGACATGGGTATCATTATTTTTCTGACTTTATAAATATGGAGCCTAAACAAAAAGGAGCTAAGCTAACTCATCGGAGGTAACAAGCCAAGAAGGATCTGAACTACAGCAGTCGGCATGCGGACTAATGAACCACTGTCTAGAAGGAGTTGCAAGCACACGAATGGAGTATGAAAACATGTACGTCTCGTACTCAACAGGTCTACAGGGGCAGAGGAGTCTTCAGGAAATGTTCAGTTAGCTAGGGCACAGGGTAAAGGAATACTCTATGGGAATGACAGCAGGGTTGCCAAGCTCAAGGCTCCAGGGAGCACAGTAGAATGGCTTGGGAGGGAAGGAGGCACCAACCAATAGGCCAATCAGGGGATGGAACAGGGATCAGTCCTGTGGTTATTCTCAGTTCTTTGTCTCCCTTCAGTAAAAATCACTTCTCTCCGTAACAGACAGGCACCCTGTGGCCCTGTGCGATGTGGGTCTGGTGGTTTGAATGAGAAATGTCCCACATAGGTGCACTTATTTGAACACATGGTCCCCAGACAATGGTGTTCTTTGAAGAGTTTTAAGATAAGGCCTAAGGGAGATGGTTCAATTGTTAAGAGCACTAGCTGCCCTTCCAAAGGACCCAGGGTTCAACTCCCAGCACCCGCATGGCAGCTCACAGCTCTGTAGCTCCGGTTCCAGGGGAATCTGACACACTCACACAAACGTACATGCAGGAAAAACACTAATGTGCATAAAGCAAAAATAAATAATTTTTTTTAAAAAAAGAATGGGGCTGGAGAGATGGCTCAGAGGTTAACTCTTTCTGAGTTCCTGAATTCAATTCCCAGCACCCAATAGATGACTCACACCATCTATAATGTGATCTGGTGCCCTCTTCTGGTGTGCAGGCAGAACACTGCATACATAATAAATAAATAAATCTTAAAAAAGAAAGAGGAATTATTTTTAAAAGGAATGTTGAGGATTTCACTCAGTGCTGGAGCACTTGCCTAGCTCTTTTTGCTTTGTGTTACTTCTGGTTCTGGCCACTGGCTGCCATTCCTCCCTGCCAAGCCCAAACAAAGCTTCCTTCCTCTGCGTTTGACTGTGGTATATTGACACAGCAACAGAAAACTAACCAACACACCGGCTATTAAAGCACAGACTTTGTACTGGTAACAAATGCTTCTCCAAATACAGAACGCAGCTGTCAATAAAGATGTGCAAATTTAGCTATTAAAATGATTAATGAATGACATCTGAGTTAGGGTTTCTATTGCTGTGAAGAGACATCATGACCATGGCAACTCTTATAAAGGAAAACATTTAATCGAGGTGGCAGCTTACAGTGCAGAGATTTAATCCATTATCTTCATGGTGGGGGGCATGGCGGCATTCAGGCAGACATGGTGCTGGCTACATCTTAACCAGAAGACAACAGGAAGTGGACTATCTTACTCGGAGTAGCTTGAGAGTAGGAAACCTCCAACAAGACCTTACCTACTCCAGCAAGAACATACTTTCTAATAGGTGCCACTCCCTTTGGGGGCCGTTTTCTTTCAAACCACCACAAATGTTATTGAAATGGCAAAAAAATAATGGTTACTGAAGAAAAAGAAGCAAATTACTATACAAAGCAAGCAAAAACTATATTTTTGCTTTGTTGGTGTACAGACTGGTTTTGTGTCAACTTGACACAAGCTGGAGTCATCAGAGAGGAAGGAGCCTCAGTTGAGGAAATGTCTCCATGAGATCCAATTATAAGGCATTTTCTCAATTAGTGATCAGTGGGGGAGGACCCAGCCCTTTGTGGGTGGTGCCATCCCTAGGCTGGTGGTCCTGGGTTCTATAAGAAAGCAGGATGAGCAAGACAGAGGGAACAAGCCCATAATCAGCACTCCTCCATGGTCTCTGCATCAGCTCCTGCCTCCAGGTTCCTGAGTTCCTGTTCTGACTCCCTCCAATGATGAACTACGATCTGAAAATGTAAGCCAAATAACCCCTTTCCTTCCTGTCTTCATTAGGGCTTTTATTGCTGTGGAGAGACATCATGACCACGGCAACTCTTATAAATGAAAACATTTAATCGGGGGCTTGCTTACTGTTTCAGAGGCTCAGTCCATTATCATCATGACAGGGAACATGGCAGCATACAGGCAGACATGGTGCTGGAGTAGTTGAGAGTCCTACATCTTACAGGCAACAGGAAATTGACTGAGACAATGGGCAGTATCCTGAGCAAAGGAACCCTCAAAGCCTAACCCCAGTGACACACTTCCTCCAACAGGCCACAACCATTCCAACATGGTCACAACTCCTAAGTGCCACACCTATGAGATTATGGGGGCCAATTACATTGAAACTACCATGCTACACAACTTGATTTTTGGTCACATTGTTTCGTTGCAGCAACAGAAACCCTGTAGAACTCATGACTTCTACTGATCCTCGGCATTATATCGTCTGTCTCATCTCCATAAGGAAATTACAGTCGTGTATGCATATGCCTGTTGCAAATAGAGCTGCGCCCTCTAATACAATAGCCGTGAACTAACTGCTGGACCCTTGAAGTGCCGTGGGGCTGAACTGAGACATGACGTAAACATAAATCCCAAGATTTTAGAGGCATGAGTTCAGAAAGGGAATGTGAACTACCTCATTACTGTTTTTATATTGGGCTGGGGGTGCAGGTCAGTGGCAGAGAGGGCTGTGTAGTGTGCAAGACCCTGGACTCTGTCTCCAGCACTGGCAAATGTTAGCGTCCACATGCTTCTTCCTACTGTCTATGTTCACTTTTTGTTGTTTTGCTATTTGAGACAGGGCCTCACTATGTAGTCCAGGCTAGCCTTGAACATGTGATCCTTTTATCTCTGCTTCCTAAGGTCTAGGATTATAGCTAACAATCATGTTTAGCTTTTTTTGTAAAAAGTTTAAAAATTCCATTTGTACCTTGCATATGGGGCTGACATTATAATTCATGTTGTTTCTGGGACCGGGGTCTCTTTGGTATTCTGACTAATTTCCCCAGGGAAGAGAAATTTAACAGATGTTCCTTTTCAATTCTAGAGTCTTCTAAGATTAACGTTTAAATTCTTTGTACTGTCTGTTCTCTGGTTACAAATGTGAGAGACCTGTTTCCGTTCTTCTAGTACCTGTAACAGAATCACCCCAGCCAAGTTCATTTGTTCAGCCCTCCTTGGAGGCACCTCTGAGGTTTGGGCACCAAGTCTCCCATCTGTATGTTAATGGCAGGTCTTTTTTTCTTTAAATCAGACTATCAATTTGTTTCTAGACAATCTTTTCCTAATATACTCTGCTGTGTTTCCTTTAGAAAATAATCACTGGCTTGTTTTCTTCTGTGTGCCTTTATTTCTGTGATCGGAGTCTGTCTCCAAATACTGCCTTTATTTGCTAGCTGACTGACTATGGGTGAGTTATTTAATCTCCCATAACCTCAACTTCTTCATTGTTGCCTCCCAAGTGCTGGGATTAAAGGTGTTCACCATCACACTTGGCCCTTAAATTAATTTCTCTC
>LOJH01039693.1:15185-28149 GCA_001685095.1 Ellobius talpinus | reverse complement strand
TTAATTTAATCACTGCTTGGCTTATTAGCTCTAGCTTCTTACATTGTAATTTAACCCATTTCTACTAATCTATGTATTGCCATGTGGCTGAGGCTTACAGGATAAAGGTGTGTCTGACATCTGTCTCTGGCAGGGCTACATGGCTTCTCTCTGACTCTGCCTTTTTTCTCTCTATTTCTTCCAGCCTGCCTATGTTCTGTTAAGCCATTGGTCAAGAGCAGCTTCTTTATTCATTAACCAATGAAAGCAACACATATACAGAAGGACCTCCCACACCAGTGAACTTGCATTTAAAACTTCTATTCTGTTGCAAATGGATGCTGTATTGCTTTCACTTACATCCTATTGGCCCATGCAAGTCCTAGGACCACATCAGCCAATGAGGAGGCAAGACATCATTTCATTCAGAGTAGTATCCAAGCTATGGCAAAGGACAGGCACTTTAAAATTCTCTTGTGAGGTGAGAAAATACCGTTGGAAAGCATGCTGACTGCTGACTTACTGACCCCTTGCTCTCAATTTTCTTTTTGCCTTCTCTGTGAAAATGGATGTGACTCTTGTTAATTTCTTTCTGTAAATGAACAGTGATGCTGGGTCTTGTTAATAGTGAGCACTGTAGAGTGTGTGATGAGACATTGTAAAATAATCAATAATCCTTTCTAGTCCGGTCTATTCTTAAAGACAAACGCCTGCAGAGGCTTTCCCAGCATCTGGACCCTCAGAATAAGTACTCTCTCCAGTGTGGCCTAGTCAGCACAGAGCTCTGGCAGTCTGCTCAGCCTTCCAAAGCAGGCTTCTCTAGCATTTCTCTCCTCCAGTGTGGTTGGCTTCTAATTTTTACTGCCAGGTTTCTGTCTTACAGTCAGCTTCTTTAATGCCAGTTTCTATGGGGCAGAACATGTAGCTTCCTCCACACCCAGCTTCTGCAGTGACTGGATACCAGCCTAACCAGCAGCTTTCTTTGTTCCCCTTGGGGAAATGCCTCACTGAAATCAGATCTCCACAAAAGTTCTCCAGTCTGCTGGTTAAAGAAGCCAGAGTTTCCATTTCTGCAGCTGTGGCCACACAGAGACCATCCCTCCATTCACTACACTGTCTCCCAGCATTGCTTGTGTCTCACTCCACTGAGAGACTCTTTTTTTAATAATCACTCATCCCAAGTTTAGTGGCTGAAGTCTCTTTACATATTAATAATTCCTTGCTACTTCAGTCTCTGCCACCAGTAGCATCCTTTAAACTTCACATCAATATCATATGCATTAGAAAGGATGCATGAAAAATAATATATTAATAGCTGTCATGCCTTCATACAACAAATTCTACCTTTCATTTCTGATGCAATTATTATTCTGTGGTTACCATAAATTAAATTGTTTACATCAGCAGTCAACCAGGAGGAGATTTTTTGATAGGAAAATTGAACATAACAGAGTTTCACAGGCAACTCCTTTAATTCATCATTCTTCAGTTGAAAGGGACAGTCATATTTTCAAAATCATTTCTGTTAAAATTATCAAAATGTATTATTTAAAAATTCAAGTTGAAAAATCTCCTCCTGGTTAACTATTGATGTGAACAATTGGTGCTAAATAAAGTCAACCTGAATATATTGATTTCAAGGTAGTACATTGGAGATCTGTGAATCTATTTATTTATTTGATGACAGAGATACAACTTCTAAATAAAAAGCAGTATCTTAAACTCTGTGTAAAAGAGCAAGCAGACACTACAGCTCCTGGCATCTCCAGTGGATTCATCTGCTACACTCATGTTCTCTTGTTCCCTGTTTGCTGTCCTTTGAGATGTCCAGGTTCTCATCACAGCCATGGGATTTAGGGAAGGAGCTTAGCCTTTGCAACATAACTTCTAGCTACTGCTCCCTAATGCTTTCCGCAGAACTCCAGCTCCTGGATTCCATGTCAAGCTCTGGGTTTGGATGTGAGAACTGATAACCTGGAGATGTTTGAAGATTTCCCCCATTCCTTATGCCTAATTCTACAGGTGAAGAAGCAAAATCCAGATGAGAAATAAAATGCCTTCCAACTTGTGCAGTGGGTCTATCTGAAGTCATCAATGAAGTCTCTTGATGTCCAAGTGAAGTATCATGCAGTTGGAGCTCATGTGGACAGGAAGGGCAAATCTCCTCTGATATCAAAGAGCACTCTTGTGAAGTTGGAGGATTAAACTTACTCATCTAACTCAATAAATCTCACCCAAGGCACCTGAATGTTTTCTGTATGTTAATGACAATACATTTTGTGCAGGTGTGAACACAGATGTGTGCATGCACACACACACACACACTTATTATATTCTCCTTTAGGAATTAAAATTTATACTCATCATTCTCATCCTGTCAGAAACTGCTTTATTTCAAAAAAGAATCTTAAGCCAAAAACAAGTTTTCGAGCAACATTCATTTTGTTTGCTTATATGTATACAAAGAGCTTTTCTTTAACGAAGTAGTTTTTGTTCCATTCTCTCTGCAAACTAGCTAGCGATTTCATTTTCATTGACCTAACACACTGAAATGAAAAGAGGGTGAGGAGGGAGAGAAAGAAGAATGATCATTGAAAGGGACATGTTATACAGCAGTAGCCTGTGATGTTACTAAGCTCAGGCTTCTGTGCTTGTCTTAGTTAGGGTTTCTACTGCTGTGAAGAGGTACTACAAGCACAGAAACACTTAAAACGGAAAACATTTAATAGTGGCTGGCTTATGGTTCAGAGGTTTAGTCTGTTATTGTCATGGAAACGTGGTGGTATGCAGGCAGACAACGTGCTGGAGAAGGAACTGAGAGTTCTACATCTGGATCAAAGGTATCAGGAAGAGATTGAGATACACTGGGCCTGGCTTGAGCATCTGAGACCTAAAAGCCTGCCCACAGTGACACACTTCCTCCAACATCACTACTCCAACAAGGCCACATCTACTAATAGTGCCACTTCTATGAGCCAAGCACTCAAACACATGAGTCTATGGGGTCATTCCAATTCAAACCACCACACTATGCAACTAAGCCATTTCTCTCAAAATGCATTCCATTGAACACTTACGATCACTGAGTTGTAAAGCTTTAATTTCTAAGATTTCTAAGAATGTTTGGAAAGCATGATCATGAAACCTGAGTTTAAAAGGTAAAATAACACTTATTTCACTTGTTTTCTTTAAGAAGGCTTTATTATGAAGTTTTATTTCTCCATAATCATTTGACCATGGATCTTTTACCTTTTAATAAAGTCAATTTTTTGACATAAATGTATCTATATGACCATATATGTTAATATCTATGCTTAACATTTTATTCATTTATCTAACTTGAAAAGTAAAGAATAAGATGTAGAGAATGTGTAACTGAATGGCTCAGTCATTCTACTTCTGTATAAATGAGAATGGAGTATGTCCAAAGTAGAGGCAACCCAAAATGCCCATCAACTGACAAATGTGTAAACAGGAAATGGAATGTCGCTATATGATGGAAAATTATTTAGGTATAAAATTGAATGAAGTACTGTTTCTGGGCATGGCAGCACCCAGAGTTTGAGGCCTGCCTCTTCTACATAAAGATTTCTAAGCTCATCGTGAGCTTCTGTCATACATATGCTAAAAGAATGTGCTTATTGATATATATTACAATAGGGATGCACTCTCTAAGAATATGTTAAGTTATTCACAAAAAGATATATTATATAGAATTCCAGTAATAGAAAAGTCTGGAAAAGAGAAAAGTATTTAGTGGCTAAAAGTAAAGTTGCTGTTTATTAGAACCTAGGGAGTGATAGAAACATAAGAAGGTGATCCTAGAAGTTTCTGTGTGTGGTAACAAAATATTCTACAGCTGACTGTGCTGAGGGTTGTAGGAATGAGTGTGTGATTATGCTCAAACCATGGGATTGTAAATTAAGAGGATGAACAATAGGGCATGCAAGTTGTTTCTTCAAATAGATCTTTAAAGAATCAGAGACTATTTTATACCATCTTGTGCACCCCCTCATAATACCTACATTAGCAAATATTTGCTAATTACCTAAGAAACCAGCTGAGCTCAGTGTGGTCTATGGGGCCACAACACCAACGCTCCTGGAGCTCAGGTCCCCCCAGCAGAGGCACATTTGAATATATCCTGTAGGGATGTTACACACACTGAACTTTATGGCACATTGCACTGTGTGCGCTGGGGTGTCTCCTAATCACTCAATTTATTGCAGTGCTTGTACACAGCTATTCTGCCTTTTCATGTCTGACTTACTCTTTGCTCAGATTAAATCAACTCACTTTTAATAAGGACAGCAGTAATGAAATGCAATTTGCCTAATCTCCTTGGCTGCAGGTTTAATGTGTTTTCCAGTGATCAGTCAGGCCTCTAAAATGTGATGATTATTTAAAATCTAAGGAATTGTGTTAGAAATCACCAGATAGCTGGCTTAGAGCTTTAGTCTTATGGATTCTGGAAAATCAAACCTTCTTAAATAATTGATTTAAATGTGGAGCTTCCAATTTTCTTGTATTTAACATGATTGTGAAGCAACTTATTTGATCTCTACTGGAATTCAATTTATAATCATATTTTAACTATAACCAACAATTTTTGATGAGTTAGCAAGGGGTCAATTTGAACATGCCCAAAATATTTAAATCTTTATGAACAAAGAAAAATTTTTTTTTATCAGACTCCTATTGTATGTTTTTGTTCTTAGGAAGAGGTCTGCAAGAGTTCATTATGTCCCACTTGGACTGCTTGTTGCGACTAGAAAACCTTACAACACTGTGGTGCTTTGAAAGAAAATGGCCCTCAATGGAGCAGCACTATTAGGAGGTAGGGTCTTGTTGGAGGAATTGTGTCACTGTGGAGGCAGGCTTTGAGGTCTCATATATGCTCAAGCTGTGTCCAGTGAGACAGACTTCTTCCTGCTAGTCAAGATGTAGGACTCTCAGCTACTTCTCCAGCATCATGTCTGCCTGCATGCCACCATATCATATACCATGAGGATAATGGACTAAACCTCTGAAATTGTAAGCCACCCCAATTACATATTTTTACTTTTTAAACGTTGTTGTGGTTGTGGTGTCTCCTCACTGCAGGACAAAACCTAGGATATGTACAGCACAGAAGCCTGAGCTACTGATATAGAAAGTGCCCCTTTCAATGATCATTCTTATTTCTCTCCAGTTCTCACCCTCACATCCTTCACAGACAGAAGAACCTGTGGCACCTCAACTCTTTCCTTCTCCATCTCAACTCTGAATGGGACAACCAGGACTCAGTACCAAGTAGAGACTAGCCAAGTCTACCATCTTTCTCCTTCCTAGGTGTATTCCTGGCCAGCAAGAGCCTCCCACCTTAAGTAGTGACTCTCACATTGCCAGGTGGATTATTCCTGGTACATTAGCCATGGGTTTCAGAATGGAGCAATTGCTTTCCTCAGTGTGTGATGTAGATTAAAGATTGCACCATACTTTGACTATAGCAATTAATTTACAATCCAGTATCCTTAGCACTTTGGTAAACAATCTCAGAGCCTTTACTTTGGTACAGTGCCAGAAGCCTACCATGCTCTGTGTGAAAATCAGGACAGCACTTGAAAAAACAATATTCTAGACCCTTGAGTGCGCTTTTCTTATTTATGTGAAGCACAGTTATAGTTTATTTTGTTTTCCCCCAAAATAAGTCACTTCATTTTTATCTGAAATTGTATGTTGAGTATGACTGGTCTTCAGACATATGAAATCTAATAACAAACTTGCAATTTAGTTTTAATTGGCTTGTGTTCTGATTAGAACTAACACTTATGTAATTGTCCTTATCAAATGAAAATACCTATTTATTTAAAAACTGATAAGGAGCTGGGCGGTAGTGGTGCATGCCTTTAATCCCAGCACTAGGGAGGCAGAGGCAGGTGGATCTCTGTGAGTTCAAGGCCAGCCTGATCTACAAAGTGAGTTCAAAGACTGCTAGGACTGTTACACAGAGAAACCTTGTCTCAAAAAATAAATATAATATAATATAGTATAAAAAAGAAAAGAAAAGAAAAAAGTGATAAGGGAATTTCCTACAACAAGAAAATCTAAAACAATATACCATGTCTCCTTTTGAGGGTAGCAGGGGCTAATAATATGGATTTTTACAAGAGAAGGAACAAGTGCTCCCAGTTTCAGCCCTTTGAAAAGAGCATCAGTCGATAACACAGGATAACATTGATCTTCTGGGTTCTCCATTCTACAAAGTATGAGGCAGATACACACATGTGGCATAAAGACACAATCCTGCAGTAGAGACAGAGTCTTGGAAAGACTCATGTAACAACATAATCTTTCATGTTAAACTACTTAGCAGAGAACCTGAAATGTGAATAAAACACAGCCTATTGTTCAGAGTATAAAACCTACTTAGATAATAAAAAATAAAGATCATGCTAAAGTTGGGAAAGAGTTCTCTTGCTGCTCCTCACCCCAGCTCCTCACACAAATCCCTACTGTGACTGGCTGTCTTTGAAATTGTCACAGATGGCTGAGGCAGAGGGTTGCTTCTAGGTTTAATTGTATTTGTTTAATGTAATCGAACTGAAATTGCATTACCCCTCCCTTTCTTTTTCTTCCCCCCAACTCCTTCCCATGCCCCCACCCTTCAACCCCTTCCTTTTCCTCACTTTCAGCTCCTTTCACGTCCCCTCCCTCCTCAATTCATGGCCTCCTTTTCTCTATTCTTGCATTTCTATGCATAAACATAAAAACACAACCCACTGAGTCCATTTAGTGCTGCTTGTATGTATACGATTTCAGGGATGATCACTTGGAATTGGACATCCTATTAAGGATCATCCCTGGGAAAGAGTAATTCTCCCTATAGCCAAAGTAATTAGTTGTTTATACTTTCACGTTAGTATGTTTATTGATATTGTCATTCTCAGTTCTTGTTTAAGCTGACATATTGTTGAAGCATCATAGATATATTTTCCCTGCCATTTCTAGGAGACACCATCACATAACAGACTTCCTTATCCTCTGTCTCCTTGAATCCCAGTATGAGTGATGCCCTGAGTGATGGTGGATTCTTACTGTCCACTCAATTGAATTGGTCATCACCCAGGAGACACCCTCCAGGAGTGTCTTTGATGTAGTTCAGAAAGAATTTTCAGTTGCTCTGAGGAGGGAAAATACACACTGAGTGCCATTGGTTCCATCCATGGGCTAGAGTCTGGGCCAAGGGAAAACTGAGAGTGCTGGTGTTCCTTTCTCTCCACTTCCTAACTCTGGATCCATGACCAGATTTCCACACTGCTGTGGTGCAGTCAGAGCTGCTATCATTCCCACACCTTGCCTGTCATTATGGAAAATCATGGGTAAGACAAACTCTCCGTTCCTAAGTTGGTTGGGCCAGATGCAGTTGCCACGCCCTGTTTAAGCACTAAGGGTGGCGGGGAGAAGCCCTCGTACTCTCATCTCTCTCTTATAAATGCCACTCATTGGTCTGTCCCTATTAAGCCAAAAAAGTGAGCCAGCTCATCTTGGGGCTTTGTATCAGGCAAGCTTGCTTTAATATACTGTAAATATTAGCTGAAACTGGGGGATGTTGAAATGATCCTTTTGAATTATTTGCAGGGAGCTACAGAATTATTTAAAAGGGGAGACTAAAAAGAGATGCAGTGAGTATTAATTTTCACAGCAAAGCTTTAGCTTTGACTTTTCTGGTATTTTCGACCTAGTCTGAAAGACATGGATACTAAAGAATGCCCTCGGAGTGTTGACAAAGACTGCCCTGGTTGTAGCGCTGATGGTTTTGTTGTTAAGAACCCAGGTGCCTTTTGTTGCCCATCAAAAGCAATGAGACAGCAAGCCACATGGTAACAGGTGAGTTTCAAAAAGGGAACTGTATTAAGGAAATGGAAAGAGGGCCCTCAGTCCCAGGACTCCAATTTGTACCGGCCCCATTCTTTGCAGCTCACTTTGATTTGGCATTGGGTGATGTCTTTCTGCTCTCAAGCCCCACGGTACTTTGCTTTTGCCTGCCTCGTATTTACTCTGCTCTCTTACACTATGGCCGTTTGTGTACCCATCTTATCTCTTTTATTGAATTGGAAGCTCCTTGGAGAGGGAAAATACTGCTGGCCATACTCTTTAACCTTCAACAACAAATATTATGGAAGAAAATAAAAGAAAAGAGAGCTACAAACGTACATCTTTTGAGCATCTATTATACATTAGGAAAATGTTGCATTAGTATTTTTGAGAAGTTTCAAGAAGAAATGTATGTTGTCTGTCTGAATTTTGAATTAATTATAACCCAAAATAGCCAGATGGAGACAAAAGATCATAGTTTTGTTAAACTTAAGACTTGAGAATAGAATGATGTATGAGTGAAAAATGACTGGACTCCTAGGCAAACATCCTGCCTGGCCGCAGGTGCCACTGGAGAATATCAGATGTCCCCATGTGAAGTTAGTTCTGCCCCAAGCACACATCACAGGAGTGTTAACAGCAGTATCTGTTTCTTCTGGTATTCACAAATCCAATTAGCAGATTCCAAAGAGGAAATAAAGGGTGAGCCAAAACTTAGAGCCTGCTTTCTTTCCACAAACCTGTATTGAGGCAATTTATTTCTCTTCTAGGAAGAAGGGGACTAAGTGCAAATGGGGAAGCAGAGAGGGATCAGGAATGTTCCACTCACTCGCACTCTTTGCACACGGCTATAAGGAGGCAGCAGAAAGGTTTCCCATTGTCACAGTGACTCATCCAGTGTGCCATTTGATGCCCCAGACTCCACCATGCTAAGATTTATAAATGTTTTTTATAGATGATGAAATCTAACCTACACTAAGTAACTGGCCCTAAATTTCATAGCTATTTGATGTTAGAGAAATAAATGCATGAGTTCTTGTTCTTTGCTTGGCAGGTTGCACACTGTGAAAGGCAGATTGTATTTAGGGCATGAGTGAGAGAATAAATGAATGCATGCATGAATCAATGAGGGAGTAACACGGAATCTTCCTGCAATTGTGTAACTGCAATAAACCTAAAAATGTGGAGCAATCTTTTCCAATGTGATGAATTCTTTCATTGTGAATGTACCAGCAAATTTTCAAGAATTATAAATCTTTCATATGCCGTGTAACACCAGCCGAGGTATAAGGCTTCCTTCATAAAGGACTAAGAGAAGCAGCAAATGAAAATAGATGAGGTTTTTTTAATAATATTTCAAGTTGCTTTTATAATCTCAAAAATACGTGTGCATCTTTACATTATATATGCACACATCAGTAGCTTTCACTACTTGACAAAACCTAGTAACTTTTTTTTAAGTTGAGATGTACCAAGAAGGGTGCTGTTTCAAAACTAAAATCTACTGTAGAGAAGGATTCTAACTTTAGCTTTCTGAACTAAAAAGAAACTTGGGGGCTTATGATTCTGCAAAGCACAATGAGCATCACACATAGGTGCCTGTATCCTTGGGGATCCCTACAATTCAGCACACTAGTCACCCAGTGAATGTCTACAGACCAGACCAGATGACGGATCGATTGAGAAGAATGGCAAATAGGGGAAAGGGAATAAGATTTCATTCCCTATTTCTACAAATAAATGTCCTGGAACATAGGAAAGTCCCTGCTTCATTCTGGGGCTAAGTTTTCTAGTCCGTGTATCAGGGACCGAAAGCACCACAGTGCTGTAGCTCCATAATTCTGAGGAACACTTTGCCACCCACCCTGCCTGAAGTCTTGCATAGAAGTTGCACTGCTGCTGTCATCATACTCACCACTCAGAATAAAACTATGATCTCCCCTTTAATTTAGGAAACCTAATAGCAGAAAATATTTAAACTACAACCTTCTGATAGCCAGATGGCTCAACCAGTCACATTTTAAGTGGCAGCCTCTGCAGGGGTAAAATGGGCACACGTGAAAGTAAATAAAAGGTGTATTTACTTGACATTTGTACAAATGTTTGACTGCATAAGTTATTTTATTTAATTAATTAAATTATTTTGCATTGTGACTACAGTTTCTTCTCCCTCTTCTCCTCCCATTTGTTCTTCCCATGTCTCCATGACCCCCCCACAAATCCACTTCTCCTTTGTTTCTGTTCAGAAAGGGACAGGCCTCTGATGGGTGTCAACAAAGCATGGAATATCAGTTGTCATAAGATAAAGCATCTCCCCTTATATTTAGACTGGGTAAGACAATCCAGTATGAGGAATAGGTTCTCAAGAGCCAGCCAAAGGGACAGCCCCTGCTCCCATTGATAGGAGTCCCATGAATAGACCAAGCTATACAACTATCACATATATGTAGAGGGCTTAGGTTGACCCCATGACTGCATAAGGATTATTCATTCAATGAACACTTTTGCAATTTTACCCTGTATCAGGCACTCTGCATTGGTGACAAAAGGTGGCAAGACCTACTCTTTACCTGTATGAACATATATAACTGTTATGCTCTGTAAGAAGCTCTATATTAGAGGCATCCCCAGTCTCTGCAGGAAAAGAGTGTTGATAATGCCTAGAAATGAGATTCACTGGATTAACTGCCTACCAGGAGTACAGGTGCTAGAATAAAGTTCTGAATAGAAAATGACTATGGGAGAGCAGAGGAAATCACACATGTATGGAAGTGGGCATGCACAAAAGGATTCTAGAAAATAAGGCTTCTAAAAAGAAATATGATGTAGAAAGTGAAAAGGGCTAGCATTAGGGTAGCAGAGTCTCAGAGGATGTTGAGCCAATATCCTTTCCTAATGCCAGCAGATGCCAGCAGCACCATGTCCTTCTCATTTGTAAAGATAAATAATGTCTTCAACATTCTCAGATGTCTATAACACAAGTGAAAGACTTGTATGGCAAGGACTTCAAGTCTTTGAAGAAATTGAAGATATGAGAAGATGGAAATATCTCTTATGCCAATGTATCCATATGGCTAAAAAGATAAAAATAGATATCTTACCAAAAGCAATCTACAGATTCAACACAATCCTCATACAAATCTCAATACAATTATTTAGATACCTTGAATAAACAATATTCAACTTCATATGGAAAAACAAAAAACCCAGGATAGCTAAAATAATCTTATACAATAAAGGAACTTCTGGCTTCCAGAAGCATCACCATCCCTGATTTCAAGCTCTACTCTACTACAGAGCTATGGTATAAAAACCACATGGCATTGGTATAAAAACAGACAGATGGACAAACAGAATTGAACTGAAGACCCAAATGTAAATCCACACACCTATGGACACCTAATTTTTAATAAAGAATCCAGAAATATACAATAGAAAAAAGAAAGCATCTTCAACAAATGGTTCTGGTCTAACTAAATGTCAACATGTAGAAGCATACAAATAGATCTATATTTATCACCCTGCACAAAACTCAAATCCAACCGGATCAAAGACCTCAAAATAAAATCAGATACACTGAACCTGATAGGAAAGAAGCCGGAATAGCCTTGAACAGACTGGCACAGGAAACAACTTACTGGACAGAACATCAATTGTGAAGACACCTAAACAACTAATAAATAGGACCTCATGAAACTGAAAAGCTTTGGTAAGACAATGGACACTGTCAATAAGGACAAAACAGAAGCCTACAGAATGGGAAAAGATCTTCACTAACCCCTCATATGACAGAAGGTTAATATCCAAAATAAATAAAGAACTCAAGAAAGTAAAAAATCCAATTAAAATGTGTAGATGTAAATGGGGAATTCTCATCAGAATCATCTCAAATGGCTGAGAAACCAAGAAATGATCAACATCCTTAGCCATCAGGGATATGCAAATCAAAACAACACTGATATTCCATATTACAGTCAGAATGGCTAAGATAAAAAATGCAAGTGACAGTTTGTGTTGGAGAGGATGTATAGCAAGAGAAACATTCCTCCATTGCTGATAGGAGTGTACACTTGTACAGCTAATTTAGAAAGCAATATAGCGATTTCTTAGAAAATTGGGAATCAATCTATCTCAAGACTATCAATCTATCATACCACTCTTTGGCATATACTCTCAAAGGACACTCCATCCTACCACAAGTACACTTGCTAAACTATGTTCATAGAAGCTTCACTCATAATAACCAGAACCTGGAAACAAACCTGGATGTCCTTCAGCTGAGGAATGGATAAAGAAAATGTGGTCCATTTACACAATGGAGTATTACTCATCTGTTAAAAACATTATGAGATTTTCAGGCAAATTGAAGGAATCAGAAAAAAAAACTTCCTGAGTGAGGTGACCCAGACATCCAGGAAGAAAACACAGGATGCATTTGCTTATAAGTGGATATTAGTTGTTAAGTAATGGATAATCATGCTACAATCCTCAGACCCAGAGTGTATCAGTAACAAGGTGGCCCAAATGGGCAGGGGGTACACATGAATCTCCCCAGAAAGGGGAAATAGAATAAATACACTGGGTAGACTGGTGGTAGGTTGGGGTTGGGAAGAGTGGGGTTTATGTTGGGGGGAGGATGGAGGTAGAGTCCTGGAACACACAACTGGAATTGGGGAGCATCTGGGGGACAAGCTAGAAACCTAGTGCAATAGAAACTCCCTGAACTCTACAAGAGTGACCCTAGCAAAGATGCATAGCAATGATGGATAAGGAGCCTGAATGGGTTATCTCCTGTGACCAGGCAAGACTTCCAGTAAAGGGTCTAGAATGCCATCCAGCCACAAAACCTTAAACCTACAATTTGTCCTGCCTACAAGATGTGCTGGGGTAAAAGTGATGCTCAAATCATTGGACTGGACCACCAATGACTGGTACAGCTTGAAGCCTGTATCATGAGAGGGAGCCCACCCCAGGCACTGTCTGGAAGAGTGGGAACCAGAGGCTGAAGAGCTCAGAGACCTAGGATAGAAGCAAACACGACTGGAGAAAAAGAAAAGTCAATGTAGCAAAGCCTAATGATACTCTGCTATATTTGCAGACTGAAGCCTAGCTTAATCATCAGAGAGGC
>LOJH01039693.1:0-11845 GCA_001685095.1 Ellobius talpinus | reverse complement strand
AATTAATACAGTTTCTGTGTGATTATTTTGGGTCTAAGATAGCCAGGTGGCTGGAAACCAACAAGTGACTCTCTCTTTCAACAGTTTAGGGTCAATGGAACAACTTGAGTCAAGATACAAGACAAACAGTTGAAAGTGCACTATGAGTTATATGGTCTAACTTGCACTGTTAACCTAACAACTGCTGTAGAACATCAATAGATTTGTTAGGTCTAACATCAGGTACTAATTGGGCAAGAAGTGTGAAATGTCTCTACGATAATGAAATTGATGATTGTGATAATCCCAGCAAAAGGCTGACATACAAGTCACTGCCTGTCAGGATGGGGAAAGGTCACCACTAGCAACATCTCTGTATCTCTTTTGTAACTTGTACATATGTCTGATGTTTCACCCATATTGGAGTACTACTGCCCACCACATCTGAAGTTAGAAATTATCACAGGGAAGTGAATGAATGAATAATGAATGAATGAACAAATGAATGTAGATGACGCTTTGCCCTTATGAATTTATACCTTCCCCAAAGTGCCTTCCCTGGTTGAAACTTATCTCTGAAGATCACAGGTTCTCTTGTCCTTCAATATGCCTGACTATTTATCCTAAATCTTCCAAATTAAAGCATGACCAAGTCGTGGCAGAGAAGACTGATCTTTCGAACCTGAGATGCGAGGCAATTGAGCAATCCCTACTAAACGCATTACCTCAGTCCAGGCACCTTCTCTGGTAATGTCTTTTATTTATTCTCTTTGTCTCTTTATTCACAGGTCTCACTATGAACACTGTTCAGGGTGGCAGGGAGTGAGAGTTCCTAGGATCGATGTCCACAACACAACTAGAATACTTTTCTACTCATCATGCTCTTAAATAAACAAATCAGCAGGCAATGATGCCTGAATTTTTATTGATCGGGCATTATAGTAGAATGAATAGAGAAAAAACCAGAAAAGACAATAGGGAGTAGCAGACCTGATCCTCCCAGGCCAGACTACCTGCTCAGTGCTTTGAGTGGGAAGCTCTCTCTGCTCCCCTTCACCTTCGCAAGGTGAGTGTCCAGTAAACAGAAGGTAAGCACAGTGCATGGCTATTTGAGCTTAGGCTGTTCACCCTCTGTGCTAAGTGTTTTGAATGCATTGTCTTATTTAGGTTTCAAAGCAACTTTGCTGGCAGTTTCAGTAGCTAACATTATCCTAAATTTTACAGATGGCGATCTCAGAGAGATTAAGTAACTTGCCCAAGGTTATACAATTAGGGGTAGAGCCGAGAGTAAAACCCATATCTCTTTGTTCCCAGTGCGTTTAACCCCACTTAAGGATTCCCAACCACCTCAGTTTGTAAGATCTGAGCACACATTTCCATCTTCTCCTCTAATCAATGGGTTCCTTCAGGGAAGAATTTATTGCTCATTAATATTACATCTCTAAGGCAAAGAATAATGCCTAACAGAGAACAGAAACTCAATGATTGTCAAGGAAATAATACGATGAATTAAAAAAATAAAAGATGAAAAGAATTAATTTGAAAAAGAAAGGCTAAAGTCAGAGCCAAAGCTCATTTGATAACATATGACTCTTTTATAAGAAGCGTCATTTTTTTGCTATAGAAATAAATAAAATGCTTTCAAAAATTTTCTTTACTCCAGGATTTAAATGAATGATTGAAATTCTATATTCAGGACACGGCACAACCAACACCAGCACATAATCATATGCTGTCTATAACAAGCTATTTGAAGTTTTCTAATGGGTCGCAGTTCTGTAATCTAGGCACAAGAAGAAGATATGCTCTTGGCAATATTTAACACAAGTGCTTCAACTGGCTTAGATGGAAAACAACCCCCATATTTGCATTATATAGATGTTCTCTGTTTCCTTATCAGTAAGCAGACAGTCTTCTCTGGTACCTTCACATCCTCTGCCATCTTCCTCCAGCTTTTGGCCAGCTTGACATCTGCAGTAATAACTGCCAATTGTATTGCAGCATTGGTCTTGACAGCCACCATTGTCAACAGCACATTCATTTATATCTGCAATTGAATAGTTGTATAGAATCAGTCTTTCCAAAGTAAACACACAGAAAAGACCTTCAATGCCTCTCCTAAAATTGATCCACCAATTTGGCATTCCTTCCTCATCAGATTTTAAGGAGAAAAGAAGAGCATCTGATTTTATTTTATTTTATTTATTTTGTGTCTATGTGCATGTGCATATGTGTGTGAATATACAGGTGATTGCAAGTGTGCGCACGGTACAGCATGCTGATGGAGATCAGAGGACAAGCTCAGGTGTCCTCACCTTCGACCCTCTTTGAGACAGGTTCTTTCTGGTGTACGCTTTGATAGTTGGCCTTTCAGTTTTTGAGAGCTCCCTTTTCTGTCCCATCTTGTCACAAAAGCACTGGAATTGCAGCTGTGCAAATGTGCCCAGCTGTGCACGGGTGTTTAACCTTAGGTTCTCAAGCTTAAGCAGCAAGAGGTTTATCTAGTGAGCCATGTCCCAAGCCTGAGCTTCTCATTTTTAATAAGAGCTAATGTGTCATAGAGAAATAGCCACATCCTAATCCTTGATATCTGTAGTAGTATTTTTAAATAGTCAAATAAGGAGTGTTTAGTGCTGTAGATTTGGAGAGTTTATAGGACAGATATAGAAATTTCCTACCAGTCAGCAATTCAACTTGAGATCCAGAACACAGAGAGAAATTACAGTAGTGTTCTGTAGTATCTAGCAGGGGTTGGGGATTAAACAGAACTATAGCTTTGCTGAGTCTTCTTCTAAATCCATGGCTAAAAGTCATCTTTAGTTTTAGAACTCAAATTTATGCATTGCTCCTATCCAACTAACGCCTGAGAAATATTCTAACTTATTTTCGGCCTTGACAATGGCCTGTCTGGTTACATTATTACTCTTGTGCTCATATCAGCATAGTCAGTGTAAGCAGAGTAGTTACCTTGATAGATGCTTGCTCAGTAAGACGAGTGTGGGTAGGAGAGGGCAGGTGGGGAAGAGAGAGCATGAGGGAGCAGGGCAGGATGGGAGATCTGGGTGGGGGAGAGAAGAGACAATAGCAAAGGCTGACCAGTGAGGAATAGCAGAAGCCACTGAGGGCATCCAACCTGAGGGCTTGTGTGTGCTAGGCTATGCTCTGGTGTGAGCCTCTCCACAGACGAACAGCACAAGCTTGCTGCGGGGACCAAGTATGGTGATTATTCAATAAGCACTCTGTGTAGCTGAAGGTCACAGCTGCTTTGACCTTGAGACACTACAGGCCAACTTCACTTTTTTGTAAGGTGTCCAGACAAACTTGGACTGTGAAGTTTTCTGTTTTTGTCTGCCTTCCTTCATTAACCATCCATTTATAGACACACCCTTGAGCTGCATGAACTTGTAGTTCACTCTTTCTTGCTGTATCCTGAATAATGCTGTACTATAAGGATTTACCAGAATGTTTATTTATTCACTTCACAGATAAAGCACAGCTGATCTTTTTTTTCTCTCTTTTGATGACTGGGAAGAATGTTGACATGAATATTCTCACCTAAGCAAGCCGTCAGTGGATTTACACATGTACTTCCACTGGATGATAGATCTCAACTGGAGTCACAGGGTCAGACAGTCTGACATGTTCTACTTTAGTGGTTATAACCAAGCGGTCTCCCAAAGAGATCAATCT
Source organism: Ellobius talpinus (assembly GCA_001685095.1). Classification (NCBI taxonomy): domain Eukaryota; kingdom Metazoa; phylum Chordata; class Mammalia; order Rodentia; family Cricetidae; genus Ellobius; species Ellobius talpinus. Next base: position 8,176 of record LOJH01039693.1, on the reverse strand, counting down.
GATTTATACTCCCACCAGCTGTGTATTGGGGACCAGATGTCACTAACTCCCTCCAGTATTTGGGGAGTCCTGTTTCTGATTTAGATCCTCTAGAGATGTTATAATGGCATCATGCTTTGACTTAATATGCATTTTCCTGGTTATTAATTAGGTTAAACACATTTTCATGTTATTGGTCATTTGGGTGATATTTGCTGAAAAGTTTGTTCAGATAGTTTGTCAATTTGTTCAACTCTTAAATATTGGTTATTATAGTTATTGGTCTTAGGGCACAACCTCAAACAAAGGAGATATTTGTAATCGACTTTGTCTCCCTTCAAGCCCTGAAAGGATGGTTTTCTAATATGCACATCCTTGTAGTGGAAATGAATATGCATTTCTATCAGTCCATCTATAACGATTCATCTGATCAGATTAAGAATGCTGTATTATGAATTCTAATTGGTCTTAATAAAAACCCAGAGTCAGATATTAGGGGTGAAAGCTGAAAGATCAAAGAGGCAGAGCAGCCACTCACTAGGGATTCCTTATCTCTACCAATGCTCAGACCAAAGGGGTGATTCTGTCTCTACAAAAACTCTGACTGCATCCACAGACTGCATTTGAGTTCCTGTCTCCTTCTACCTTATATTCTTCTTTCTGTCCAGTCTTATTCCCTCTTATCTCCACATCCCAAGAGATGGGATTAAAGGTGTGTGTCACCACTACCTAGCCTCTATGGCTAACTAGTGGTGCACTCTGATCTCCAGGGAAGCTTTATTTGTTAGATTACAAACAAAATATCACTATGGAATGTTCTCATTTCATACATATTTGGTTCGAAAACAAGTGTTAAGTCTTACTGAATATATACAGAAAACTATTTAGTTTCTTATTAATTATATAAGGTAATAAATGACACTGTCTTTGCATCTCTGAAATAAATCTCATCAAGATATTGTGTCCCTTTCATATGATTTATTTATGATTTCAGCTTGGATTTTTAAAACTTTTTTGTGGTTATATTTATGATATGATTGGTATTCTTTCTTTTCCTTATAATCCCCACATTTTTGATAATACCAGGTTCTTGTACCCACCTCTCATGGGAATGAAAGCAAGTTAAAAATATTTTTTTATCATCTTAATAGTTTGGTTTTATTTCTTACTTCAATGTTTGTTTAAGTTCATTTACTATGCCACTTGTAGCATGTGGCTCTTTGTGTAATGTGTGTCTCTATGTGTGTACTTGTTATGTGTTGTGTGTGGAGTCACTTATGAGCTTAATTTATTTATTACATATAAAAATATTTGATTATACAGCTTAATGCAATGGGGTAAATTGTATCTCAAAGAATTTTTTCTATTTCAAATAAATTTCTGAATATACTGCTGTTATGTTTTTTCAGTATTTCCACACTTTTAGATACCTAGCCTGCCCAATCTGTACTTAGCTCTCTACTCTTGTTCCCAGAATCCATTTTGAGGAAGGAACACTGAGTAATGTGTTTGTGTTAGGTTATAAATTTTCTTCTTCTTTATTTTTACGGGAATTGTTTCAAATTCCCTTATATCTTTCTGTTGCCTATAATTTGTTTATGATTTACCTATCTTCTATCGTCTATCAATCTACTTATTTATCTATCTGGGTAAGTATGTATCTGTCATCTGTCTATCATCATTCATACCTCTATTTAGTCACTGTTCTATTACTGTGAAGAGACACCATGACCAAGCAATTCTTACCCCTCCAAAAGGAAATATTTAATTGGGAACTTACATAGAGTTTCAGAGGGTTAGTCCTTTATCATCATAGTAGGGATCATGGCAGCATACATTTTTCTGGAGCAAAAGCTGAAAGCTACAGCCTGATCTATAGGCAGCAGACAGAGACAAAGCAACACTGGGCATGGTGTCAGTTTTTTTTGGAATCTAAGAGTCCACTTTCAGTGACACACTTCCAACAAGCCATCCCTCCTACTCCTTCCCTGACAATTCATCAACTGGAGACGGGTGTTAGCTTTTTCTCATTCAAACCACCTCATCATCCACTCAACATCTCCATTCCAGCCATTTGTCATTCATCTTGTGTTTTCCAACACCAAGGTCTTGGCACTATTCATTTTTCAGTGTTGCTCATTTCTCTTCTCTCTTAATTATCCTGTGCTTTGTCACTACCTTTCTTCCTCTTGCTGTGTGTTCCTCTTATTGTTCTAACTTCAATCATTCTCTTCTAATCTTACTCTAAAACTTTATTTCTGTTCACCCATATATGCATGTGACAATCTACCCCAGCAGTGAGTGGTTAAAAGAAAACGTGTTATTTTCTTTCTTGTTTCTGGGGATTGCTAAGCCCAATTTGATGGTCCTCCCAAGATGGTCAGTAGAATCAGTTGGCAGTTCAACTCCTCCGGTATGCTGGCTGTTCACTCACAAATTGGGAACTGGGCAGAGGCTCTAGGACTTCTGGAGAAAGAGAAATAGGGTGAGAATGAGGAGAAGGAGAAGGAGGAGGAGCAAGAGAGGAAGGATAAGGAATTCGTCCTTTTAGAGAACAGTTTCATGTGTGACCTGGGAGAGAAAAGACACTATGACAGCTTCTGAAGACAGTGTATTGCACTGAGATGTTTGGGGTAGGTATAATTTTCCAAAAGCTAAAGTATTGGCTATCCCTCACTTGCTTTTGTTCCTCATGTTGCATTTTAATTATTGTTCAGCTCAAAACATTTACTAGTATAAATGAACATTTCTTCTTCAGATTATTTTAATTATATTTTGGGGTCTTTCTTCAAAACCATTGTGAACTTTCTATTGTTTTGTTATGAAATGCTAGATCAATTTTATGGTGCAGTACATATATATTCAACAAAATCTCAATTCTTTAAAATTTGTTAAATTACTTTAATTCTAGCACTTCCTCAGTATGGGTTTCAAATTATATGTATACATTTTGAGTATGTATAAACATGTATATTTAATTAGTTCAAGTTTGTTATCCAGGGTTTTCATATTTTTACATCTTTTGAGGATTTTCTCAATCTCTTTATCGGATTTTGTTTGTCCTATTAGGATGGAAAGTTTTGTTTCATACAATTTGAAGCTTTATTAACATTGCCACATTTTCCTAGCACACACGACCCTTTGTTATAAAACATGCCTCTTTAGATCTAGCATCTCTCATTAGAGCTGGCTTCTTTGTTAGATTGTTACCTGCATCTATTTCCTTTTGATGGCCGTTTGCATGAATTGCATTCTCTGAAGTCTACTTTCACACTTCATTGTGCAAACACTTGAAAATTTCTCTATGTATTATTTGAATATATTCTAGCTCTTTCTGAACATAAACATATTCTAGATACCTTACTCTTTAACAATAGGATGATAGTATGTAACTGACCTCTAACTACTGACATCTTTGAATTAAATCTGCCATTTGCTTATTTCTATAAAATTACTGTGTATAACTTCTATTCATAAGCACCTTATTTTAAATTTATGATTTTCCTCTCTTTTCAACTGCCCACTGAATATTAATTTATTACTTTTTCTGACAACCCTAGCACAGCATTCATTATTATATTGTAATATAAATTAGGGCTTAACCACTTCCAGAACCTATAGTCACTGGAGTTCCTTTGACTGTGTTAGGCTTGGAATTTTTGCACTATTGTCATCGTTATGGTGGTTTCAAATGTTTAAATGGTGTCTACCTCATATTATTATTTTATTTAATGAATAACCTGTGTTTACCCTTCTATTCACTCTTTCTTGGACTTATAATTTCTTCCTCCATTTATCAGCCCCTTTCTAGAACAATGTTGTCTTTCTGAAAATGACCAGAATATATATTTTCATGTTTATAATTAGGTAGGAATTTTTCATGTTTTGTTGGTAAATATGTCTTTACCTGATTATGTATTTTAAGAGTTTTACAATTATGAGAAAATTGTGAAAATAAGAGTTACCTTGCACCACACATCCCCCACATCCCATGACTATAAACACCTTATATTATCTAGATACATTTATTTAATTAATGGGTCAATATCAACAGGCCATGGTTACCCTTTATTGACATTTCCTGCTTTCAAATAATCCCCCTCTTCTGTCTCAGGAGTCCTTTCATGACATCACTCCAAGTTAATTGCCTTGCCTCCTTAAGCCTCAAACATTCTGTACTTTTGATGCCCTTGAGAGTTTTGAGAAAAACTAATTAGATGTTGTGAGGTGTAATTTTTGATATACTTTTGTATGATGTCTTTCTTGTTTTAGGTTGGGAATCATGTTTTTGATGAGAGAGACCACAGGGATAAAGGGTAATTTTCACATGTATAGGACTTAGCTTGGTTGGTGCTGACCTTGATATATGGCTGACTTAGTACCTGCCAGTTTCGTCATTTTACAATAACAAGGTTGTCCTGAGTCTTTCATCCTCTTTAAAGGAAAGCCATCATACAGAGCTGTGCAGTATAAAATTAAAGCATCCCATAGTCACCTGAAACGTTCTCCCTGGAGACCTACCTATTCGCCATTTACTGTATGACAAATTTTAAGAGCCATATGTTACAGTACACATATCCATGGACCTACCAATCAAGCTCTGGAAGAAGAGGGTGTATATGTACATACGTTACAGTACACATATCCATGGACCTATCAATCATGCTCTGGGAGAATCAGAAAGAATAAGGTTAAATATACTCAGTAATTAATCATGAATGAAATGATTGTGGATGGTTTTGCTTTGTGGTTATTTATCTTTCTATTTCTCAACCTATTTTTAGTAAAACTTGAGGGAGAATGATAAAAAGAGAATAACTTTATAAAGCTACCACGAGAATCAGATTATATTACATGTTCAAAATATTTAGTGCATTTCGTGATATAGAATAAGCTCTATAAATAGTGGCCATTATTGTTAGAAGAACAATACTAGTTTTCATTATCACATGTATAGGAGGCCAGTATAAACTTATGCTCACAGATAGCAGTAGGGGAAGTTGGAATGTTAGCACACCGGATTGTTCTTTTAGCAGAAGGAATAAAATATATCCTATCTGCCCAGAAGGCTGGGAGCAGACTTGCATAGTAGCTGGTGACCTATGTAGTATCTGTGTGAGACCACACTGGACATTCTGCCAGAACCTTATCATAGGTGTCTTTTTCTCAGTCCGTCTATAATACCTATTTTTACAGAAGGTGTCGTGTACTTTACAAAGAATTTCAATGTAGTCACATTTGATCTTTATTTAGCTTACTTTGTTCCTCAAGGAGATTTATGTATGCTTTATACTGCACATGACATCGACTTAATTATCACCAGGAAAATTTTCATCAAATTGTGTTGCACTTAAAAATGTCTAAAATAAAACACTTGGAGTGAGACTCTCAAAGTTTGAACCGACATCAGCTACTTAGTCAGGTTGAACTGAACTGCCTTCTTGACTTCCAAAGATATCTACTCTGCTGGCCATGGAAGTCACAGAAACCAGCCCTCCACCACCCCACCCCACATATTTAAAAATCCAAACCTGGTTGACAGGAAGTGTTCAATTGCTTTCTGTTTAATTTAAATTGAACACTAGCAAGACCATCTTCGGATACAGCCTATTGTATACGTTTCAATACAGAAAGCTCAAAAACAATCTTGATTTCCCTGGATGTTCTTTTCATGCAATTCTGTTATCTGTCAACTGTTGGCTGAATAATCCAAGGAAAAGTTAAGCCCCGATGCCTTAATCTGTTGACTTTCCAGTTGCACACTGACATTTTATGAATATAAGACACATACATGTGTTTTAATGGCATTAATTTCTACTTCTTTCTAAAAGGAAAGTAAGAACATATGGTACATGTTTGGTGACCTCATGTACTCATAAAAATACATGAAAACATAAAGTTATTGTTATCAGTTAAAAAAATTGCTGGGTTTTAGGAAAGTATTTGAAAGTCCTTGACTTTGAAGATGGTTCTGAAAACCAGGTCAACACTTAGGATTTTAAATTGCAGTTTTCTAAGACTCAGGAATGATAGATTTCAGGCTGTTTCATGTAGCCAATGTCATTCAAGGTTGCAAATAAATTTGGTCTTTCAAAATCAAGATGAATGACAAAATTCTCTGACACACAGCAAGTCTTCCAGGTTAGTCATGACAAAAGTTCAATGATACCATCAAGGCTATCAGTCCATCTGTAATGACAAACTGCAGTCTCTTCGGGAATTAAATATGATGGTTCCAAGAGCAGTACTGCATTTCTGTTACAGGACAAAAATTATAGTAGAGCCTGAAATGAATAAAAAAAATTATCTGCATAAAGCAGCTATTCATTTTCCCTTTAAGCAAAATTAGTAGATTTGTATTCTTTGTATGTGATCATTTTCTTAAATGGGGCATCTATCTCAAGCCTCATGCTTCGTTTATTCTATTGTTTTGGTGTTAGTGAATTTTCATATGTATTTTAGAAGCTTGACAGTTAAAGTGAAGAGAGGTAGTGACAAAAGAGCAGAGAGGTAAGAGGAGAAATGTTTGATTTTAATTCAAAATTTTCTCCAAACTAAATAATATATGTCCTCCAGCTTAGCATGCATACTATTCCTTTATTTTGAAGGGACTTTGTGTTTCCTTTGTGAAAACTTCCACAAAGTGTGTGTAAACCTTACATACCATCTTGATTTTTTTTTTTTGAAACAAGGTTTCTCTGTAACCTTGGGGCCTGTCCTGGAACTAGCTCTTGTAGACCAGGCTGGCCTCAAACTCACAGAGGTCTGCCTGTATCTGCCTCCTGAGTGCTTGGATTAAAGGCACGTGACACCATCCCTGGCTAACATCTTGATTTTTAAGTGAGTGGGTTTAATGAGGTTATGATCTATGGATCTGCCCGCAGTCAGTGTCTACAGAAAATCAGTCTAGCTGCGTTTAGGTATCATGATTTAGGAACTTTTTGCAGGTTAAAGTGACCTGTTGCATCGCTTTCTATCACTAGAAAATTCATGTATGCCATGTCTTAGATCCTTCTAATTTGTTGACATTTTGGAATATACCAAAATGCATAGAGATATCTCTTCTGAAAAATCATGGATAATATATAAAAATGACTTCCAGCTACAATTTGTCTTAGGTCATTATTACAATGTTGTAAATCTGGTCACATTTAAAACCAGCCTGATTCTCTCTATTCCAGTCATTAGGGAACAGAGAAGACCTCAGAAAAATTATCTGGACCTCTATGAGTTTCCTGAGGCTCAACTGAGTGTCTTCTACTATTTATCATCTTTGATGAAGACAGAAGGAAATGAAAACCCATGCCATCAGACAACAGAGCACCAAACTTATGGTTCTGAGCACCTACTGTCTGTTTCTGCACTGTTATGAAAGCCAGGTCACATCTCTGCTTCTCACTCATTTCAAAGAGTGTGACAGTCATCCACTAAAATATTGAGTACTGTAGCTATGAAAATCCCCTTTCCTTTTGAAATCTAGCCTGAGTGCTCTAACTGCTGTGAAAACAAATGATTTGTTACATTTTCTTTCACAGAAAACTATTTAAAAAAGACTCAGCAGTTTATCCAGTGAAGAAAATTGATGATGGAAGTTACAAAATAATTTCACACAAGTTCAGAATTATGTGTAATAAAGAGTTGTTTATTTAGGAGTAGACTCACTGATCACAGTCCTAGATCACAGTCCTCTTCATGAATGGGGAACAGGAATGGGAATTCAGCAGCCGTAAGCAAGCGAGTGAGCACATGCTTTACAGCTACATTTATAGTATAAAAGACCACACCCAAGTGGGCTGGTATCTTAAAGGCTATAATTTGAAGGAGCTCCCCCTTTTGTTTAAATAAGAGTGTTCCAAACCCAATACAAAATTATATACCACTAGGAACAGATATCAAGTATATGATTGGAATTACAATCAGCATAAACTATATTAAGCAAGGAGCATATGCTAAATGTTTTAAGAATCATTCTATCCTAAGAAGTCTAAGTCTGGTGTTAGAAATGGCCTGGCTAGCTCAGTTGGTATCACATGAGACTCTTAATCTCAGGGTTGGGGGTTTGACCCCCACATTGGGCACCATTTGTTTACAGAGGTTTCTGTCCCATCCAATCCTGCAGTTTTCATTCCTAAAGAAATGCACAGAGAGAGGAGTGTTAAAATCTCCTACTATTAGAGTGTGGGGTTTGATGTATGCT
>LOJH01039692.1:0-14780 GCA_001685095.1 Ellobius talpinus | reverse complement strand
AAATAAAAAGGAAGGTTTTAACTTTAACACAGAAAAATTACATATAACAAAATAGGTATCAAACAAGATTTGCATTTACAATATTTATATCTACTTTATCTTTTATCATAACTAAGTAAAACTACATTATAACTATATGTTCTTCAACTCCATCAAAGACTACAGAAGGAAATAATAATACCTAAGTAAATAGGAAGTACATTGTAAACAACTTCCAAAACTGTAGAACTGACAGAGACTTCTTGCTGCCTGGACAGTCACTCAAAGTTCTTCTGTACTGTTGGAGCATCCATCTCCAGCCTACAGGCCCATAGTATCCAGCAGACTTTTCCACGAAGCAGGAAATTTCAAAGACAGTTCTGCCTATATTGGCAGTTTATCAGTAACTTTCTTCTGAATGTCTAGCAGACTCTTTATCACTACAGAATTTTTTAACATTTCAGTAATTCCTTTTGGCCATGATAGTAGAGTACATTATTTTAAAACTGATAATTTTCATTCAAATCAACTAGTTTTGAGAAAAACAATAACTTACACACGAAGGGATTTCTTGTTCCTTATATTAAAACAGATGTTCAGGTCAGATACAAAGATAAGAGGGATGTCAGTTCACTTTGAGCTGCTCCTGATAGCATGACAATATTAAATTATTTAAATTTTGTTGACTGTGTGTGTGTGTATAATATGTTGTGTGTGTCCCTGAATGTGTACACACATGTGGGCACATGCGTGTATGTTTATTTAGAAGTCAGAAGGGAATATTGGGTCTCTTTCTCTGTCACTTTTGATCGTGGACAAACAGGGTCCCCACAGACCCTGAAGCTCATCAATTGGACTGGCCTGGCTAGCCCAGCAGGCCTTGGGATTGCCCTATCTCTGCTTCCCTAGGGTTTAGAGACATGTACCACCATACCTAGTTTTTGTGAGGGTTGTGGAGATTGTTACTCAGACCCTTGTATTTTCACAGTAAGCACTTTTTATAGACAGCCTTTTTTTAATCATTTTTTCAATATATACTGCATCTGATTAATGTTGCTTAAATGTGCACAGGTATGGGACCATTCATTTATTCATGAGAAAACTACCAATGACCATACACCCAAAGAAAAATGGCTACCCTTCCCACAGCCTCCATCAGTTGTCAGTATCTCCTCAGCTGAGGCAGGAGTCTCATGAGCTCCTATCAGCTTTTTAACCATGTAGAAACTGAGGCACAGTGAAGATCAATGAGGATTATCTACTAAGAAGCCATAGTAGTTCCCACGCCTTCCTCCTTCCTAACTCTGTGGTGGGTTCTTTAGTTAGAGAATGTGTATTAAAAAACTCAGTGTCATTACCCTTCAAAAATGTTAGACAACTTTTTCAGGAAAATCATGTTTTATAGATTAGAGCCACACAAGCACCAAAATTATCTTTGCATAGTCCCTGACCCTAGAAAGTGTGAGGTCCATATAAATCAGACATTTAAATCAAAGCCATTGCTTTTCATCTATATTTCCTTCCAGAGAAACCCCTTGATTGCTCTCAGGAAAGGTATTTCAAAGCCGTGGCAGAAAAGAAGCAATGGAGGCAAATAAGAGAGTTTGAACTTCTGCTTGGCTTTCTTCTATCCCAAGCCCTAGAGAATCATGCAACAAAAAAGGCTTTTGAGTAATCACCAGATGATCATTTTTGCTTTCTGTCTCATTCATTTGTATTTTCTGAACAGACATGGACATATGATCTTTGCTGTTAGCTAATGCTCTACGAAATAAAATGAAGACCACATTGTTCTCCCCTTCACGTCCCTATAAAGTTAAATCTGAGGTATATTTTTATTAGGTTTTTTTGAAAGAAAAAACAAACAGTTTGTGATGCGATTTAGGAACTAAGGGGTAACAGAAAACAATCTGACACAAAATGGGTGTGATTTTCTTATCTGAGCCTGCTAAAAATTCACTGAAGAAAAATCATGCAGATATGTGTGTGGGTAGTTTTCTTTTATAAATTGAAAGCTGTGCACTGCTCCATCATGTGCACTGTTATGAACCCTAATTGATGAGTATTTATAAAATATTTCCACGTTAAGGTGACAAATCGCTGAGCTGGATGAAGGCGCTGTGTCGTCTTCTTGCTTCATTTGCAGTCCTTCTCCATGCCTGAATGGCCATGTGAAGATGCACACGGAGAGGCGGGCCAGGATGCGCACAGAGAGGTGGGCCAGGATGATCAACTCAGCAAGATTTATTTTCCAAGCACTCACAATTGTTGACCAAGAGATAAATTAAGCAGCTCCATCCCTCAGAAACTCATAGTACAGAAGGGGTCTGGATTTTCATCTTGTTTGACAACAAAACTTAATATTCATTTCTTTAAACCCACATATTGTGCAGTTTCCTAGGACTTAGTTTGTTTTCTTATGTGAGAAACCGGTATGGCTACTATGAAAGTTAAATTATGCTGGCTGTGGGGTAATCTCTGGTGTAAATCTAGTAGTGGAGGTTGGCCTGCCGAACTGACAGTTTTACGAGTGTCGTATAATTACTCCCAGGCATATTACAGTTTGACTTGTCTCATCATTAAAATGGAGACAGTAACTGTTAGGAACTGAACTGTGTTTTCACAAACTCATGCCAAGACATCCTTTGGTATCCATGGTGACTGGTCCAAGAACCGCCACAGATAGCAAAAATCTGTAGGCTATGTTTAGAGATAGAGCCTTTGAATATGTAAATGGATTAAACTGAGTTTACACGAGTAATTCCTAATCCTATATGCCTAGTATCCTCACAAGAGATTAGGACAAATGGGTACGGTACCCATCTGGTGTCACTCGTGTGTTAGCCCATGCAAACAGCAAGGCTGGAAATGGCTGTCTATAAGCCATTCTGTTCTCAAAAAATGAGAGAAAATAAATTTCAGATGTTCAAGTGACCCATGCCAGCTGTGATGCTTCCCTGTCTCATGCTAGTAAATGAAAACAGCAGTAATTTCTCCTGTCTACAGGTTTAGAAAACTATATTGTGTACTGGGAGTCACTCATTCACAGAGCTGATATGAACATTAATCCCACTGTTAGCATTGGTATCATGATTAGTGTTAAGTACCACCGAAGAGTTTGAAAAAAAAAGTTGTCCCATAAGACAGAGGCCTTAGGAAAAGAGCCAGTTCCATTAAGGAAAATTTGAGAGTGCCTCCAGACACATTGTTTTCAGATCAATTTAAGTATCACCAAACATCTTTTTTTATCCTTGGCAGTGGTACCCTGGAGTTTATGAGAAAGATACCTGCCTGTTTTCTACGTTTGTCTGATATGACGTTTCCAAAGTGCTATGTTTCTGGAAACACCATTATCCTTGGCACTTAGGAGGGTGTGTGTGTTTGCCTGTGTTTCTGAGAGCCTGCTGAAACTGTGTATCATTTTATATTACTCAGATTTTGGGGAAGTACAGGTATTCAAAAAGTAACACAGAAATAGATATGTCCATCAGTTGTTAAGTTTTAGAAGAAGCAAGTGACTTTTTCATTTCTCCTCGGGAAATCCTCAGCATTCCTCTCACCAGTTCCAAGAATATTTGCAGAGATGGGCTTAGCAGTTAACAAATCCCCAAGAAAAGTGCTCTTGTATGATTTTATTTATTTTTGTAACTAAATAATGGTAGACTTTCATAGAAAAGCATTTCATTAATTTGTTAATTTTATATCTTCCTGCCGCAAGGTGTTCTATGGCATTGGATATAATACCCAGGGGCCTCATTAGGCACATCTGAACTCCCATGTTGCTGAACAAATTCAATACTATACTGAATCAGCATTGGTGCTGTTCATTGAATCATTTACATAGAAACTCTTGTTTCTGGTACTTTAGAATATTGAATTGTTTGAAGGATTAATTTCAAATATCATTGCTCTTCCTTCAAGGAAAAGAAAGAAATTGCCCTATCTTGAGGACCGCCCCACCCCTAATCTATCCCTAATCATTGCTTAAGAAACAGAGCTTGGGTTTCCCTGGGGCCACACTTCACTCCTAGGTATTGCTTATTTTAATTTAATAAGCAGCAAATATACTTATTTCTTTGCTAAAGGGACATGATGTTCAAAAATGGGTGAACTTTCTCTTTTAAGCTTAAGTGCTTTCTTTTTACTTTATCTAAGGTCATTTTATCATTGTTTTTTATTTTTATTTTTTTTAACTTTCTAGTGGGAAACAGATCAGCAAACTATCCTTCTGATAAGTTCGTTGGAGGGATGTTGGTAACACGTGCATCAGTTACCCTGGTTTTCCATGGTGACGGCCTTTGTGTTGCTGAGGTCTTGATTGCAGACTTTTATCTGTCGCTCATCCTGCCCACCTCTTTATGTAGCAGTTGGTTTCTAGGGACTCCATGGGGCATGTGATCCCATGAGTGCATAGAGACAGGAGGTGAGGCTGAAGACTGGCAAGATGTGACTGGATTCTTCTTCCACCACTTAGCACCCCTCAAGCTGTTGAATATCTGTATTTTCATTATTTCTTTAAAATTCAAAACACACAGTACCACAGATATGTAAGTTCCTACTATTAGCAATGAATGAATGAATGTGATAAACCACCCCAAAGATGCAGAAATAAGAAGGAGGTTGAGAAGAAACGATAGATCACTCTGAAAATAATTGAGAAATTATTTCATTCAGGCATAAGTAACTGCGATATATCCCCTAGCTTTGTCCTTTTATAAGCTGGAAGAAGATTAGGTCAGCTGTAAGGCCCAAGTCTTTCTATTTTATTTTTATTAGCTATATGATATGAATTAAATATAGTTGTAATAGCAGCAAGTAAATCTCCTGGTGGAATATAATTTATGTCATTGATAGTCCATTTGTTCTCCAATCGGATTTGCCAGTTGTTGTGATAAAGATCACAACTGTGTCCCTACATGGTGCTTGATGAAGGACTGATCAGAGAGAGCCAGGAAGTCATAGAGAACAGTGGTGTTATCTCACCGTCATCTAGGACTCTACCCTGTGTTCTCAGTGTTCAAAGAGGCCAGGATAGCAGTGGAATTCTATCTCTTGCCCAGCTTTGCATACCATATGGCATGTGAGTGTGCACTCACTGTACTGATTTGTTACTCTCATGCTGTAGTTCTCTTCCAGAAGTTTATTTAGCACTTGCTAAATTTAGCACTCACAGGCTTCCCCTGGGTAGCACTTCCAGAAAGCATTTCCATTCCAACAACCATAACAGTTATTTCCAGAAATCTGGTTTGTATTTAAAATATAAAACAATAGTATCTGAAGGCTTTTCAAAGCCATGTTACCTATAATTATTTGATGGACAAAATAATAAATGAATCACAGATAGTCAATTATGTTTTCTATCCCAATTTCCTACATACAGATATGCATATAAACACACACACACACATACTCAGTGACTCTTAAGCAAATCCTCAATATTACATTTTGGGGGATCATCCAAAAAAAGTGAATTGGATGAGGGCCTAGACACAGAAAGATCATTATAAACAGAGGGCCTTGGAGAAGCTAAGTTAAAAAAATAGCCACAATTATTATCTAAATGATCCAAACAAGGAAAAGTTGAGTTGTCATCAACAACCAAATTCTGGTAAAATAATAATAAGAAAAAAGTCTGTCATTGCTTTTACAATACTGTAAAGAAATGTGAACTAGAAAAATTTATCCTCTTGTGATCTTCTCCTATAAAATTCTAAATCATCTGCCTTAATCACTACATTACATGCCTACACTCGACTACATTTTAGAACTTCCTCCTGCTTCTATTCCATTGCAGCACGCTGGACCCCCTTTCTCCATCCAAATGTCTTTTTTATGCCCCAGCCTGCAACTCACAGCTTCGCTTGTTCAATTCCAATTCTTAATGAACCTTCACTTTCATCTGAGTATATGGCTAATCAGTTTGAAGTAGTAACCTAAGCCTATTATTTGTGAACTGTGGGTGAAATAGTGACAGATCAGAAGATAATGCAAATACCCACTAAATCTCAGTTGGTGGGAGGGAACCATGCAGGATTTCATTCCTAAAATACTGTCTCGGTTAAGAATCAGCAGAGCAGCCTCACACTGCTCCTTATAAAGGCTGTGGTTTAAAAAAAATATGACCCAAAGCAGACATAGCCATTTTTAATTTGGTTGGTTTATTTTCGATTTGTTTACTCAAATGTATTAAATTCATATTGTTCTGATGATACATAAATGTAGCCTGCTCTTGGCAACACCATACTGAGTCCAGTCAGATCCCATCCAACAGAAATACAAGCTCAGGGCAGACAAAACCAACTCTGGTGTCATGGGGCCCTGAAGGATGATCCTCAGTGGAGCCTCTTAGGGTTGCCTGAATATTCTTGAAACATTGATTTGTAATTTAACAAAAGCAAAATTATTTTTTTAATTTGAAATTCTAAAGCAATGTAATTATGTCCCCTTTGGAACTCTAGACACATTTTGTTTAAAATGACCAGAAAGTTTGTATTTGTTTCTAAAAACCATTCAAGATAGCAAAAACATGAAAACTGGAAAAATGGCACTGTCAGTATAGAAAATTATGGCAATTAATTTAATTTCATCTACCAGTATTTTTGGGCTGTGGTACTGTTCACAAAGTTTGGCCCTCCTTACTAGTAAACTCAGTCCCAGGAACAGGAACAAGTCTTTGTGTCATGTAGAAGAAACCAAACGTTGGCACACTGTATTTTTTATACCCTTTCAGCTACAAAGTTGGGATTATCTAAGAGTATGCCATTGTAAATACAGAACTAGAAAATAAGCAATGCCTTTGTAAAGTTAGGTGTGCTATCAATTGAACCTATGCGCTAATGTTATAAAGAGGTTTTCGTCTCTACTGATTTAAAATTAGCACCACCGTGACTTCTAACTATGTAAGAGGTTGTGAATTATCTTCCAACAGCTTCTTTATGGGGAGCATGGAAAATTATTGGAAAGAGCAGTGGGTAAACAGAGAAGTAAAGAGAGTTTGTGAAGTTTCCTGCTTGCTGAAGATTAGAATGCTATTTGCCAGCCTGCCAGCCCTGGGGCAGTGGCTTTGCTTGCGTTCTATTTCAGCCTCAGAAGACATGAAGTATGTAAGGCTAAGTGCAGAGAACTTAGCTCCATTGTTGAATCTTGTTCTGTGATTGCACTGATATGTGATGAAAAAGGGCTCTTGGGTGCAATTAAGACTGGCTGCCCCTGATTTAAGACAGACATTTGAGCCTCTGCTTGCACATCTGTAAAACGTTTGATGAAGTGGTCCCTGCCATTGCTGAGCCCCACCTAAAGTTGAAGAAAAGGCTTTGCAAAATATAAAGACATGTGCCTTGCTCTGCATGTTTAATATTATTTTTGTGCCAATAAAATTCTTCTCTGGTACAGTAGGAATGAGCTTCTGTTGCCAATCCACTATGAACATAGGACGGAACTGGTTAAGATTTTATAAACTGGCATGAAATGTCACAGGCTGATTTGCATTTTTTGGTGATTTTATACATTAATCACTGACTAACCTTCAGTTTTCCAAATAAAGAATAAAGAGAGCAATGGTGACATTTGTGATCATCTTCAGAAAAGGACTTGTTTAAACTCTTCACAGATGGAGAGATATCAAGCAAAAATTGTTTTTACCAAGATTCCTAATTTTAAGCAGCTCTGAGGGTGTTTGTGGGTAGCAGGGAGCAAACATTGTTTTGCATATGGAATTAACATAAACTTTGCATACCATCATCCCAGTTCTTCTGGGTGATTCTGGTGGGCTTCTGGAGACTCCTCTAAGAACTGAGAAACTCATAAAGGGACAAAAATTCTGTGCTGCTTATGATGTACAAATGGAGTTAACGGAAACAAGTCGCATAGGTGACCTTTCAAAAAGGAAAGTGGGTTTCCACACATCCCAGATGGCTTAGTGCTCCTACAAGAATGGCATATGACATAAACTCCCAATTCTAGCCCAAATGAGCTTATCATTTCTAAAGAAGACATGTAGTTTATTGAATGTGCAACCAGCGCAATTTATTCCAATATTTTCTGTAAGTTTACTGTGACAATAGATATGGATCAGTGACTGAGTTTTAGTAAATGCTGAAGATTGAAGGAATGGCTGTCTAATGTTTACAAAACTAGTGTGTACACATCACAACAAAGTTCCCTGGGATTCACCTGGGAAAACTGATTACCAGTTGATCTTTGGATGTTAAGAAATATAGCATACAAAACTACTCACTTCTGATAACTGGCATAAAACTCCCAAGTTACAACATCATAATATATTTTGCCTGTCAATTTCAAATTTCATCCTGATTTAGAGATAGATACTCATTTTTTAAGATAGACTTTAAAATATTTTAAAATGCAAATATGTATTAGTTACTTGACACCTTTCTGTGATAAAATGCCCTGTGCTAAAAATCAACATAAAAGAAAAATGGTTTGCTCTGGCCTGAAGTTCCAGGATGTAGTGCATCAGGCAGCAAAATGATGGTGGCAAAAGTTGCAGACAACCAATCATATTATATCAGCAGTTGGGAACCTGGGGAGAACACTATAGTGCTCAGCTGGCATTCATTCTAGTATTTAATTCATGACCCTATCCACCTGCCTTCAGGTTGTGTTTCTATGCTTCAATGAATCCAATCTAGACAGTCTCTCATGGCCATCCCCAGAAGGTTCTACACATAGGTAATTAATAGATTACAAATAGTTGACAAATAAGACCAACTGTTGCAGAATATTTTCTTCATTTTCTCCCTTTTGGTTTTATAAGTAGCTTCAATTAATATATTCTTGGTAACCCCAAGATCAATACTGGTAATAGTAAAAACACGAGTAAATAGTAACAGCATAGATAAACCTAGCCACACATAAGTTGTCAGGTTAAAAAGTCATTATCTTGAGATGGTTTTCTGCATCTCCTGTATCTCCTTTTTGGATTTTAATTTCTACAAAGTGATGAGAACTCTTTCACTAATATCAGATAAATACTATTAAATAAATATTGAGGGAGAGGATGCTTCTTCTTGGATGACTCCAGAAATGTTTATAGCAATATAACAATGAAATACATACATACTTTCAGTCATCCATCTACATAATTTCTAGTCCAGAAACCCACATTTGAAATATATAGGAATGTTTGAACATTAGCAAAGTGTTGTGTTTGGGAAAGTCACATCTGACATCATGTGATACATCTTAAGAGTCAAGACTCAGGCACCCTAATATCGGCTCTCTAAAGTAGTCTGCAGCCCTTGCACATAAACTATAAGAAGCATAAACAAAGCTGATGTTTATACTGGAGCCCTGATATAGAATAGCTCAATTTTATATATGTGAAATTCCCAAATCCAAAATTTGGGAAGGAAAAACACTACTGTTAGCAAACATTTCATAGAGAGATTGCTTAACCTGTATGGTGTAGGAGGTCCTTCTGTTTATGTGTTGCTTTCATTGGTTAATCAATAAAGAAACTGCTTGGCCTGATAGGGCAGAACTTAGGTAGGTGGAGAAGACAACTAAATTCTGGGAGGAAGGAAGCAGAGTCAGAGAGACACCATAGATCTCCTGCCTGAGATGGACACTGGTTAGTATCTTGCCGATAAGCCACAGTCATGTGGTGTTACACAGATTAATAGAAATGGGTTAAATTAAGATGTAAGAATTAGCCAGTAAGANCTGATAGGGCAGAACTTAGGTAGGTGGAGAAGACAACTAAATTCTGGGAGGAAGGAAGCAGAGTCAGAGAGACACCATAGATCTCCTGCCTGAGATGGACACTGGTTAGTATCTTGCCGATAAGCCACAGTCATGTGGTGTTACACAGATTAATAGAAATGGGTTAAATTAAGATGTAAGAATTAGCCAGTAAGAAGTTAGAGCTAATGGGCCAGGCAGTGTTTAAATGAATACGGATTCTGTGTGATTATTTCAGGTGTAAGCTACCGGGTGGCTGGGACAAACAAAGGGCCCACACCCTCCTCATGCAACACCTGTATAGCTTCTGTCTCCAGGCCACACTTCCTTTCTGTGGACTGCAGAAGCACTAGTACCTCTGGACTTATTTGCAGGCCTTGTGGTGCAGCTGACTGAACTGATGAGAATATTCTGACAGTCAGAGGTGGAGAGAATGTTTCTATCTCATGCCTGTCCTAGCCTGGTTGGTGTGCTCTGCTGCTGCAGTAGAGGGAAAGGTAACATGTAGCAAAGTTCATAATCCACTGTATCACCCATGCTCCACTGTTATGCATTGGGAACCGAAGATACTGAGTGTCTCTCTGGAACATCTATTTCATTATTTATTCCCAATTGCTAGCATCTTTAATTTGGAGAGAAAGATACATTCTGAGATTTTGGAAGTCATCCCTTTTAGTAACTAAATACTGTCCAGTAGGAGAAGGTTTTCTCCTGCAGTCTCAGCAGTGTGCTGGAGCCATCAATGCATAATATGGTGGCCCTGATGTGCCCTTTCTCTTTGCCTTTACAGCTGGTGCCACATACATCTTTGGGAAAAGTGGTGGCCTCATCCTCTACACCTGGCCAGCAAATGACAGACCCAGCACACGCTCTGACCGCCTGGCTGTGGGCTTCAGCACCACTGTGAAGGATGGCATCTTGGTGCGCATTGACAGTGCCCCGGGACTTGGAGACTTCCTCCAGCTTCACATAGTGAGTACCTTCCCAGTCTTAGCTTGAAGTCTTTTGTCTTCCTGGTGATCTGAGGTGTGAGTTTGATAAACACAGGAGAACATTATATATATGCAACATAGGTGCACAGTCTTTCAAAGACTGTATTCAATTGTCTAAACTGCCATACTAATATGCCTTCTAGACTCCTGTGGCTAACTGTTCACTTTGGTCCTATAGTGAATCTCTTAGATGTCCATTGGGTGTGGAAAGAGATTTATCTGTTATGGTTCAACTGAGATGTGGCAAGAAGGAAAGTCAAGAGGAATATTAGTAACATCCTAAGCTAGCAGTTGGCAAACTTTTTCCAAAGGACCAGTATATCACCATTATGGATGCTGCAGGTTATAGAGTCTGTTGGTTTTACTATAGACAGTGCACATTTAAGATGTGATGGGTTTGTTCCAATAAGAATTCATTCATAAAGCTTGGATGCAAATGTTATCACAGGAATGAATGGGATATGTCATGCAAACTATGGCTCTAATAGTAGAGCAGGCATGACACAAAGGAAACTGTCCCAAGACCAGGTTGAGTTATGCATGTATATTGCATACTTAACATTTCCCTTTAGATCTTGTGTTTATGCGAGGGTAGAAATTTTACTCCCAGGCTCTGCAGATCACAAGAGAATCATGCAAAACAAAGAAATTAAAATGATTTGGAGGGTTAAAAATTACTTCCTTACGAGGATAGAAAATATTTTTATAGCAACAATTAACCCACTTTATCACCTGTGCAGTCTACAGTTAAGAAAGTAGGCTAAAGAAAGATATGATTCTCGTTTGTGAATACCCCACGTGAAGCCACCAAGAGCAAGAAGAGGAATTGTTCTCATTAGTTAGCAATGGCAGGGCTAGAAAGAATGGATTTAATTTGGAGCAGAAAGGACTCAGTGCAAATAGCAGAGGAGAAAAGCAGTTAAGAAAAAAGATCATCTGGGATTAGTGGCAATCTCCACAAAGGAGAAAAGGGAGCACTGGCTGGGAATCTTTGAACCAAACTTTTTGCAGATACAGAAAGCAGAATGTAGACTTTCCTTGGCCAGCTCCAGAGCTGACAATGGCAAGTTGGGTCTGCAGCAACAGGCTCGGCCAGAGCAGAACTCTGCCAGGGTTGTCTGGAAGTGGGACCAGATAGACATACAAAACTTTCCTTGGACTCCAAAAAGCATTAGTCATAAGTAAATGTGAAATTGAGTTGCAGAATTTTAATTCTCTCTCAGATGCTCCAGGAGCCATATGGTGCCAGGAGCTGGAGCTTAAGTATTATAAAGCCTATGCCAGGGAGCAAAGAGAAAGGAAGCCTCCATCACTACAGTTTATCTTTATTTAGCTTTTAAGAGCCACCACCATCATTTACGAAACTCTGAGAGATTTATGCTGCATATAACTTAATGACTATTTCATGGCAGCTATAACTAGGCTATTATTACCAGTTCACTTGCATTTTCATGGTGATTTATATTCTCTCTCTCTTTTTTGTTCAGTGTGACTTCCTAAAAAATATGATTTGGCCTAGTCATAAAGGTTTTTTTAATTTTTTTACCATCAGATAATATACCGTCAGTGTATCCATTTCTAAGCATTCATGTTTAGTATGGTGTCTTCACTCAGAAGATTTTTTTTCTCACTTTTTGTCTTCACTCAGAAGATTTTTTTTCTCACTTTTTGGCAGTTTGCTTGGAATGTAGTAGGGAGTTGGATACAAATCATTTGTGGATATTGAGAACTCAGAGAAACTAGAACACTATATTTTATTAAATACAAACCCTTTGGTGAGTTTGAAAAGCATCTCTAACCATGCTTTGGCATTCAAGTAATATGTATTTTCTTGTATTTATGAGCAGATATTCTCTTTATAACAATGCTCTTTACTTTTGACATTATATATTAGTTTATTAATAAAAGTAAACAGTCACAAGAAAATTTCCATCAGACTATGTAGCATCACCTTGTAAATCAGGCTGCTATTAACAAAATTCTGAAAAATCCCCAAAGATGTTTCCTTCCAAACTTAGAGTATGAATTATATAAAGGAGACATGTTTTTCCTACTGCAATGTGAGAAAAGCCATACAGTTTCTGAAGGAGATAACCTGCCTACCCTGCCCATGACCTTTTAATAAACACAGGCAACTTCATTGCTCCAGTCACTTAAAACTGTGTTTAATCTTCTAATGAGTTTGGCTTTTTCTGTATTCTTTAAGATGACCAGAATAAGAGAATCAAAAGAGAAAAATCAAGAAATTGTAGTAAAATCTAGCCTCTAATTTTGGACAGTTAAGTAGAGGCATCAAGAAAACAAAATAATAAATACTGGTTAGGTTTCTTCCTGAGACATTTCCGGTCTTATAAAGGATGCTTTCATTTCCTTAATGTTTTGTTTCACTGTACTAAGAAGATTATTCTAAAAGAAAAGCTCTTAGGAGTCATTGTAGAAGGCAAATGGGTTGGAAGGAGGCAAAAGCTTTCATTCTACCCTGGGTCTTTTCAAAAACCTAGTTAAATTGGTTGTTTTGTATTTTAAGTTTGCATACAAAGTAGAGAATTTCTCATTGGTATTTTCTTACATGTATGTCATCATTCTGTGTTCCTCTTCACATTCCTCTTCCACAGCCCTCTCCAATTCCTTAACATCCTTTCCTTGGGGGAAGAAGAGGTAGCTCAGCAGAAAGAACTCTTGTTGCTTTTCTGGATGATCCAAGTTCATTCCTCAACACCCATGTTGGGTGGCTTACCTGCAACTCCAGCTCTGTGGGAAGAGGTCATTTGTTCGATTTCTGGCTGCCCAGAACTGAAATAATCACACAGAAACTATATTAATTACAATACTGTTTGGCCTATTAGCTTATGCTTCTTATGAACTAACTCTTACATCTTAAATCAACCCATTTCTATTATTCTATGTATTGCCATGAAGCTCGTGATTTCCTGATAAGTTTCTGGCATCTGTCTCCTTTGGCAGCTACATGGCGTCTCCTTGACTCTGCCTACTCTCTTTCTATATCTGCTTTGATTTCCCACCTTGCTTCACTCTGATAAGCCATTGGCTGAAACAGCTTTATTCATTATCCTATAAAAGCAACACATATACAGAAGGACTTCCCACATGGCAGCTTCAGAGAACTAAACCTTCTTTATCTCTTTGCAAGCAACCACATGAATATGAATAGACAGATAAACATCACAAATGGGAAAAAATAAATCTGTTTATAAATTAAGATTCATTTCTTTCCACTCCTTTCCCATCACAGTCCCCTTTCTACTTAACACACACACACACACACACACACACACACACACACACACACACACACTCTTTAAATCCAGAGTCTGCATGTTGGAGAAAACATGCTTTCTTTCTGAGTCCAATCAATTTTTTAGCATAGCTGTCTGCAGTTAAAAATATTTTCTGGCAAATGTCATGATTTCAGTTTTATAACAGCTGAATGAAATCCCACTGTATACATGTACCACATGCTGTTTACCCATATTTTTGCTGACAGACATACAGTATTTCTATTAGTTTTTATGAATATGACTGCAATAAACCTGTATATGAGAGTATTTCTTGGTCATATTGACACAGTCTTTCAAGCATTAACTCAGGAATGGTATATCTAGATAATGGATAATTATATTTTCATTTATTTATCAGCAATGCTGAGGTGTCTCACACATGATAACCAAGTTCTCTGCCACTAAACTACTTCCCCAGGACTATTTTCAATTTTTTGAAGCAATTCCATATTGACTTCCATAGTACATATACTAGTTAGCATTCTCACCAGGAGGTTGACAGTATCTCTACCCCACAGCCATTCAATCACTTGTTTTTATATTTTAAATTAAGTTTATTTATTTATTTGACATCCTGACCTCAGTCTCCCCTGCCACCTCTCCTCCCATTCCTTTCCTTGACCTCCCCTCCACCCCCTCCACTACTTCATTTTTCTTCAGAAGGAGGCAGGCCTCCAATGAGTATCAACAAAGCATGGCATATCAAGTTGAGGTAGGACTTAACATGAGGGCTGGCTTGTTGGGGTTTCCATCCCCCGGTACCCCACAGCTGGCATGTCCCAAAGAAAATCACACAGAGATCTCCATA
>LOJH01039688.1:0-14781 GCA_001685095.1 Ellobius talpinus | reverse complement strand
AGAGAGAGAGAGAGAGAGAGAGAGAGAGAGAGAGAATGAGAGAGAGAGCTGTGTGAGAGAGTAGGAAGGAACTGTGGAAAGAGCCGTCTGGAGAGAGAGCGATGCAGATGAGGTGGATAGCTGTGGCTCTGTGGAGATTTGTAACTGTATGTAAAGAACGTAGCTGTGTGGAGACAGAAAGATTCTCAGAGAGCATTTGTACGATGAAGTCAAAGAGAATGTTACCAGCGGAAAGTGTGTGTGTTTTTTTATTTTTCCCCTCAGATAGAAAAGGTCTAGCCCTCAGATAGATAAAAATTTAAGCCATCGCCACATCTCTGGATTTTTTTTTGCATACTCTGGGTGCTGACTGGAGGCAGGCCCCCCAGTCAGTCATATCATATATTAATTCTAACATATCATCCTATACGTTCTGTTCTTCTAGAGAACCTTGATCAATTCTGTAACCATTGTGTCTGACAAAAAAAGAACTAATGAGACGGAGGTTTTACTGTGTTACAGCTTCAGGGGATTTTAGTGCATCATGGCAGAAAGACCATGGCAGAGCTGCCTGGTTTATGAGCCTCTGACAGAGGCTGCTCACACCTCACCAGGGCTGAGGACAACCTTTAAAGACCCACCCCTTGGACCTACTATGCTAGCTTAGCCCAACGTTGTAAATGTTCTATACCTCCCAAGACAGTGTCACTGTCTGGGATTCAAGCATTCAAAACATGAGAACATTTGACACTATCACATTCTGCTCCTGCCTCATGTCTATTCCCTAATACAAAATGTCCAACATTATTCAGATCTCAAGTTCAAGCTCTATATCTGTCAGCCTTTGTGAGATTAAAACAACGACAACAACAACAACAAAGTTACATATGTGAACTTAAGGACCCAGAAAGATGTATTTTGTTTGCAGCTATAAATGTTCCAGTCCAAGGTTGATTGGTTCATCTGCTTTCAGCCAAAGTTGCTTACATCACAACCTGGAAGTTAAACAGAGAGTCAGGGCTTCATAGCCTCGTTCAGTGACCTAAAAGCTCACACTAGGCTGTACCTCTTCTCAGGAACATCACCCTAGAGATCAAGTCCTTCAATAAATAGTCTTCAGTGTACATTCCAGACCCAAAATGTAGCCCTTTTATAAGGAGAGGCCCAGCCTCAATTTCTATCTCCCAGTATCTATCTAGTATACAAAAGACTACTCAAGATGAGTCCTTCTGAAAACCAACCTTCCTGATAGCAGTTTTAATGTGTTCCTTTGTGAAGATCTATCCTGTGAGTGGTCCTACCCCCTTTTATCTGTAGCATTTCTGATATGAATTATTAATTTGAGCTTGGATGACTTTTTAAATGTATTTTCTGCCACAAAGCAGTAATGGTTTAAAAAATATATTCTACGTGGAAATCTAATTTTGGTCTGGATTGTGCTGCCTTGAAATACTTGCCTTGCTTCTTGATATTAAAACTTGAAATATTAATATGAGCTGAAGCTCTTGTATGTGTTTTGAAGACCTAGAACTTAAGACATACTAAAAGCTTCCCTGGGAGGGAAAGAGTATTTTGCCCCTTACAAGCATTGTTGTTTCTAGTTTTAATGCTCACCACACTCCCCAACCTACTATTACACTTGAAGACCTCCTTCCTAACCCAAAATCTTCAGAATAAGTCCAAGGACATTTTAAATGAAATTTATATACAAAACTGCATGTCTTACTGAGGGTGTGGGTTGTGGCTTCAGTTTTCACCACACATTTAGCTGATGCTATAGCAGCTTCAGGGCATGGGACACTAGAATATGTGCAATAAGCCGACCTACCAGTGAAGCCAGCGCCCCCATCTTCTCTCACTCCATAGACATGATAAACCGCATCCTAGTTGAGCCACATTGCTCCCCCTCTTTTTAAAAATGTAACAAATACAGACAATTATGCACAAAACAGCAGGGGGAAATCACCAGGGCCCCTTGCCTTATCTGAAACATAACTCCTAATTATCTCAAACGCCTAACTTTATACAATCAGAACCAGTTACTAATCACAGAGAAGATGCAAAATGGCAAAAAACTTTTTGATTGTCGAATTGTAGAGGAGATGGAAAAAAGATACTAATGGTTTAAAATAACCCAGGAATATTTGTTGTCTCAGGTATCTTTAATTTTTGGCTCAGTATCTTGGAAACACTTCTACTGGTTACAATATTTCTTCAATTCATTCTCTAATAATCTACTTTAAAGAGAATAGGCCCGAGGACACTGTGCTATGGTCTCTCAGGTCCCAAGTGCTAGTCAACAGCCTCTTTCTTCTCCAATTCAGCTCTTTGCTGTTTTCAAAGTTCTGTCCTTGCCCTTGACTGACAAACCAGGACGGAGCTGCCCACCTTTAGGTCCTCATTTGTCAAGGAATTGTTCCAGCAAGGGTAGTAATGAGGATACTCCAGGGCAGAAATCCTGGCTTCTGAAACTGGAGCAGCAAAGGTAGAAGTTGTTATGATTATTAGCAGCAAAGTGGGTTGCTTATTTGCTGGATTTGAGTTGAATTTAGACCCTCTCCAGTTGTTTGTAACTGACTAAATAGCTCCATAGACGCCCACTGCACGTCACTCATCTGCTCCACGCGCCTCTTAACACCTTCCCTTGGAAAGAAACACTGTTCATATCCCCATTCTAAGACCAGAAGTTAACAGGCCCCCAAAGGGCTAGAAGCAGAATTTACAAGTTTGGGTGGCACTGAAGCCCACACTGCTCCTTCTGCCGTGTTTCCTGTCCTTCATGGTGTAGCCTTTGGGGATGAGGGCTTCCACACCGCTTTGTAACGTATGTGTTTCTGTAGGCTCTTTGACATTTTAGTTGAATACAGTTCAGCATGAGGTATTGACATTTTCATTTCTAAAACCCAAGCTTTTTCTCTCTATTCTTCTCCCAGAAAGCAAACTCCACGTGAATCTCAACACAGTGAACGCTATGTTTCAACAGTTCACTCTGCCACTTTCTTATGTGGCTGCAGCTTGTCACCTTCGTGCTCTCTCTCCACGAGTCTTTTGCCACAAACTAGAAACTTCATTCCCTTTGTCACACATCTGGGTGGACAAACATTTAAAATAGCCATGTAAAGGGAAGATCAACTTACACCCAAATTTAAATCCATGTAACAACTTCCCTGGGGGTGGCTCCTTTTTCATAAACTAATAGAACTCCATTCTCTCTCACAGACATTCTTCTCAATCACGGCTTCCTTTGTCTACAAACTCCCAAACCAAAGAGCTACCAATGATCTATTCACTGCCTCTACTTTCTCTCTCTCTCACTTTGATGTCCATTCCTGCTGTTGAGCTGGGACTCATAGACTCAATATGGCCCATCTCCCTATGCTGCTGTGTGCAGGATACATTTCTTACCCATTGTGTGCCTTCTGTAACAGCAGATAGAATGGCATGCAGTCTCCCAGCTGAGACCTAGGATAAACTCATCCCTACCTTTCTTCTTGATTCAACTGGTTAATTTTTTTCTGTCTCTTTAATTCTACCCAAATCCCAAATGTTGTGGTGTGGTAATTCTTGGGGGTCAGGATTGGAATGTCCATTCATTGATTTCAGTTGTTATACTGCTATTCTCAGTAAATTGATTATTTATCCCTGTGTGTATAAATATCATTTTATGTATACAATTTCTGACCTTTCATCTTGGTACCAGTTAGATTCTCTTTTGACTTCTATATTATGTTGCTGACTTAATATTCTTGCCACGATGCCTCACCAAACAATAAGGGAAGAAGTCAGTTTTACTGGCCATTTTACGTAATGAGTCAAAAGAAAGTTATCAGTCACTTCATAGCCAGGCTGATCCCACCCAGATCACCTGAATTTTAGCCTCAGTCTTCACGGTTTGAATGTTCACATGGAGTGTCTGCTGCACAACCTTGCAATGACTTAACCCTTTAGCCACTGTGTAGTTTAACCTTTTCCTATGTCTAACAATCCCACTTTAATTTTAGACTATTTTTTTCTTCCCAGTCTGTTAATATATAAGTCAATGTTATCATTTGCACTACCTGCTTCAACACTGCAATGACTTCCCATCTAAGAGTAAAAGCCACAAACCTTTTAAGATTCCCTTTACAGTAGTGCTTCTAAAGTCCTGTGACCATTTCTACACATTTCCCCATTGAAAACTCTGCTATAGACACAGCGGTCCCATTTGTTTGGTCTGAAAAAGGCCAGGTATGCTCTTAAGCTATCTTTTCTCTTTATTCTTCCTTAACCTGAGTGTTTTCCCCTAAGATGGCTCCATGGTTTGACCTCTCAACATTTATTATCAATGATCACTTTCACAGATCACTGAACTTAAATTTGATACATACATACAAATACATATACATATATTTGCCCATCATATATATATATATATTTCTGAGTTCCCTATCCAAATTTTAGTTTAATTTTTCTATTCTAGCACAGTCTATTTTTCACTTATTTATCTTGCTTATTTCCTGTTAGTGAATCATTTATCAAAATGCATGCCCTTGTCTCCCAGCACAGAGTGGAATTCTGTCTAGTGTGCCATTCCAGGAAGACAGACAAATGCATTTTTGCCATTCTGCATATAGAGTCTGTAAATAACAAACTCACCAGCTGTGTCAGTGCCATTGGCTGAAACTTGTCAAGTAGTTCCAATTTGATAGCTGCTTGTTGGCAAACACAGATTCTTTAACTGTAATTTTCATTATTGCTATTAATTAATTATCAGATGGGGTTATACACCATACAGTCATTACAGATATCTACTCGAGTCGTTGAGTGTAAATGGGTTAAGGAGGGTGTATCACAGTTTAAAGGATCCAGAAAGTCTTTTCTGAGGAAGAATAAAAGAAGAGTCTCTGTGTTAGACAAGGTTAGATGAGGAATTCTGTTGGCATTGCCACTGCAGAACCAAGTCACAAGGTTACCACCGTAGCCTGCCTCAGGTGGTTCAAATCAAGCTAGAGGGGCAAGGTGTGGGAATGTGGAGAGCATAGACAGAAAGTCCAGGGTCAGCAGCAGAACTGACAGCAAGTCAAGCAGGCTGTGACTGCAGTGGGGACCTAGGCCAGCTGGGTGTTCTCTACCTGTCAGTCCATCACTGCACAAAGCACGTAGCCTGATGACAGACTGATGGGGCCATTGCCCTGGTAGCGTGAAATGCCTTCCTCTTTATGGAGTCTATGTCAGGATGCTCCACTACTGCCATCATTTTGGTATGTCTGGTAAGTCCTTGGATTTGGTTTTTATGCTATGATTGTTTTAAATGAGCATGTGCTCATAGATGGCTTTGATCGACAGCAATTTATTTCTAGGTAGTGTGGCATTTTACACTATCACCCTGTGCTTCATGTATGATGCTGGACAGTGAACACAGTTCAAAGTCACAATCATTCTGATCCTGTATTTGCAATGGAAATGTAGTCAAAACCCACTTAAAGTCAAGTCTCCCAACCTAAGCACAACCTAAGAGCCACCATTTTATACAACATGGAGTCACTTAGAGCAGGGCCTAGCCTGACCTCAACAAGCTCAGTAAATAGTTTGCAAAAGTAATCGAGAGGGAGAGCTACTGCAAACACAATTCCTGGTGAACGGAAGCTCTGAGGAACAGTCGTACGGTGGCGGAAAGAGGAAAGTGGGGCGATCAATATGAAGCAAGGTGCTCCAGCTCCTGAAACGTAGAGGGACATGCCAAGTGGAGCAGCAGAAGCTCTCCGGCTAGCACTCAGCTTTCTGTCCATGCGATTCTACTTTGTAAGTGTCTCTCAAGCAGAGGAGGGCCTGTTGGTTATGACGTCAACTGCTCTGCCAATGAACTTGCATCAGAACTGTGACAGGTCTTCTGCATGCTCTCCTGTATGTGTTATTCCCATTGCCTAAGACACTCCCGAGCTCACTTTTCTTTACATACCACCCCACATACACTCTGGTTCAGGGGTAGGTAGTTTTCTTATAAGTTTTGTTTATTTATACTTTCCGCATTTATTTTATTTGTGGTTTAGAATTTCATGCACAGGTCCTGTATTTACATCTCATAAACCTCATCTTCTCCCCTGCGTCTTCCCCCACTCCCTCTCAAATTCATTATCTCTTCATCTTTACTGTTTTGTACACACACACTTGTGTGTATATATATATGTGTGTGTATACACACACACACATATAACCTGCTGAGTCCATTTAGTGTTGTTCATATGTATATGAGTTTAGGGCTAACCATTCAGAAACATTGATATCTTGTCCCTGGAGAAGACTGATTGTCCCTCATTTAGCAAACACTGGTTTCCTTAGCTCTTCATTCAGGGGTGGGACCTTAACAATAACTTGATAGTGCCTTTCCTAGGCTTATCAGACTTGAGATGAAAGGACCAAAGTTCAGTGTCTGTCAACTTTGCTACCCATAGTATTCAGAATACATTACTGTGGTCACAGAACAGCTTGCTTGCTGGCCCATCTCCAGGGCTGCCCTTTCCCACTTCCCTGAAGCACACCTAGACAGTGGTAATACATAAACAACCTCATGAGAGGAAGGAGTTCCAATCAATACATTTCAATGATGCATTGATGGTGGAGCAGGGCATACAAGGGAGTAGGGAAGGAGGTCTTCACTCTAACTTCCTTTAAATGTTTAAGAAAAGAAAAGAAGATAATCATTTCATAATTTTTAAATAATAAATTTGAACTTATAGTCCAGATCACACCATAGTTAAGTATGTCTTTATACCCATATATACCTGGGTTCAACATTCTGTTCAGCGGATAATGTAGGTTTGATAGGATGTAGGCCAAGCCTATGTAATAAGTAAGAGAACATAAAACAAAAAACCCACCTAGTGCAGTGCATGACTGTCTATGGGTGAGTTTTCTTACCCACCCACCAAAATGAGAATCAGTACAATTGATTAAATATTCACACCTTGTAGTCCTACCTTCGCACTGCATAGTAGGTCATGGTAGAGTGGGAACAATTTCTAATTCTTCCCCAACTGCTCTTTCAACCCTAAAATTCAACAGAAAACTCCTTCATTGCAGAAGACATACAAATGTCACCACACAACATAAAACTCACTTGAATCTGGTATCTTTTCGCAAATATACAACATACAGCACTTAATAATATATAAACTTTGTTTCTCAAAAGCACCAGAAATTCTGGTTTTGATAAATTAATTATAGTGCTTTAGAAATTCTTCTGAATAGAACTAAAATAGCTTATATTTTATAATTGTCCCCCAGATCTTAGTAGGCTCCCAGATGCCATGATAGAAATACTATTCAGGCCTTGGAGCCCAAAAAGTAGGCAGTACCACCTGGCAAAATAAGAACAAAGACCTAATTCGTCAAATCCATAGTTCTGAGAAAGTTCATAAATGTGCTAAAACTTGCTCTTTGGCTTCTGTAGTCCCACTTCTGGCTAACTGTTCTTGTTAATTGAAGTATATGAATATGGTTTTTGTGTTGAAAAGCTCTTTCTGAAAAGCTCAGCGCTACTCACTGCGATCCTAAACACCCAGTGCTAGCTAATAAAAACTTTCTATTGGCTTAAATCTGTTTCTGAGTAGTCTTCTGTGGTTGATAGCTCACAACGTGAATTTAAAAAGAAGTTTAACAACCTATAGACATCACATATTGTATAATTTTTCAGTCTCTTGATGTCCTCAAGCAAGCCAGCATGCTTAGCTTGTCACTTGTGACGTCGATCTGATATTCTGCCTCGCTAAACATCGCCCCAGTGCACATCCTCTATAAATGCCACCATCAAACATCAGGAGAAAGGAAAACAGGCAAGTGTCTCACTAAATTCTAAGTGCTTATAAGTGATGTATTCAATTAGGAAGGCGAATTCTGGTGTAAGTTCCAGAGTATCTGGCAAGAAAAGGAGACTGAAAATGATTCTTTTATTAGAAACCGAGGAGATGCGATTTCCATGTTGTATATAGACTATATATGAAGATACAGGTACCCAGATAGACATAGATATTACAGCATAATTACTACACTTCCTCATTTTCGTGTTCTTCTCATGTCCCACCAAACCGTTTGGAGTACAATTATATACATCATTATGTGCATTATTCTGTCTTAAGCTTATAATTAGTTTCAGTATATTCTTACTAACATGGAAATGGACATTGCTGAAATCCCAGACACCATCATGAAGGTAAATATGGACATTTAACGTCCTATAGAAAATTAATAAATTGAGAAAAGACAGCAGTTAGGTATTAGTGGTGCGGTATCCTGAATGAGATGCGTTTCCTAGTGTGGTTGGCACTTGGGCACTTGGTCCTGGCTGGTGATGCTACCTGGAGAGTTTAGGTCTTTGGAGCGGTTTTTGGTTACATGCCTCACACTACCTCCAGTTTGTTCTCTCTATTTCTTTCTTGAATTTGAAGGTGTGAGCTTCCAGCTTCCTGCTCCTGTTGTCATGCCTGCTGCTTGTGACTGACGATCTTCCCTATGATAGACTATTATTATTATTATTATTGTTGTTGTTGTTATTATTATTATTATCTTATTGAGCGCTACATTTTTCTCTGCTCTCCTCTCTACCTCTCCCCTCCCCTTCCACCATCTCCCAAGGTCCCCACCCTCCCAATTTACTTAGGAAATCTTGTCTTTTTCTACTTCCCATGTAGATTAGATCTATGTATGTCTCTCTTAGGGTCCTCATTGTTGTCAAAGTTCTCTGGGATTGTGATTTGTGACTCTTACCATGACTCTTCTTCCTCTGATCCCATCACAGTGTCCAAACAAAGCAAGAGTTTACTTCAGCTGTAAATGAATGGAAGGGAGAAGATGTCGCCCACAACTGATAGGTGGGTAGATTGAGTCAGAAGTCTTTTTGGTGACTTGTCTGACTTACCAATACAGAACTCTTAGCCAAATAATTCTTGGACTAGCATGCTACCATCGGCAGTTGCCTATTAAATCAATTTCCTTTCTCTGGAGATTGTTGTAGTTATGAATATCTTGTTTCCACTTTCTCAATGGCATAGCAAACCCCTTCCTAAACCACATTGGAGAATTTAAAGAAGTAGGTGAGACCTGAGAACAAACGCTGTGTGGTGGAGTGAGCGACACAACCCTAGAGAACAGGAAGTTAGGAAGTTTAGGCTAGAGGCAAGACTCAGTTAAGATGAGAGAGATAAAGCAGTGGGACAATGAAGGAAAATGGGCTTTTACCATCCTGGGGACCCCAAATCATGTTTATCAGCTTCCCTGCAGCCTTACAGAACACATGGCAAAAATTATTTTTTCCAAATCAAACTAAAACAACCAGAGCACTCATGCAGTTTCAGAATTCTGTATTTTCATAGTTCTGATCTCCATTTTTAACCACATCACTATAGCTAACCAATATGTAGCATAAGCTTATGTATGCAGCATATAACATATGTATATAAAAAAATTTCTAACAAACATTTTGTCTGTTACATACAAGAACTGCTGGCCTAACAACTAAAAACCATAAATTGATTTAAATTTTACACTGTGGGATATTTCAGCTCATTGATTGCTTTCACTCCATTGTTGTTTATTTGCTAGTAGACAGCCATAGTGTGATTCAAAACTGTACCATGTTTCGTGTTATTTATTCTTTCCAGAAGCATTACATGGTAGACAGAAAGTGTGCCATCAGCCCCGTGTAATTTTTAGAGGAGTTCATGATCTAACGTGATAAAGACCACAGTCAGGTAGGAAAACAGCAGGTGTAAAAATCATGGTGCAACCTGAGATCTTAAATTTTTAATCTCATGTCTAACAGATTCTGCTCCTCTTTAAACATCACCACCAGAGTTTCTCTTTGTTTTTTTCTTTTTCAAAGTAGGGTTTCTCTGTGTAGCCCTAGCTACATGGTCAGCATGTAGACCAGGCTAGCCTCAAAATGAGAGCTATACCTAGAGTCCTTCTATATGTGACATATTTCTTTAGAACTGTCTATAGAGAGCTTCAAAGAATGTAAGAGACAAAGGCCTCCTCCTCATCGCTGTCTCCCTCAAGGTATATCTCCTTGTTCTTTCGGAACACTTTAATATAAGAACAACTTTTATTTAACCTATGTATCTTCTCACCAAATTTTACCTAGGTGGAATGTCTGTTCTAAACTAGATATTGTTTACAGACAACAGAAGGATTTGAGTTCATCATTACAGCTTAAGAAGCCCATCCCTGTCCAGTATTCCTTCATCAAGGAAAAGTAAACCTATTGTGGGCTACAAATTACCTCCTCCACTGACTTTGTACCATGAGCCAGAACGTTCATCAGGCTCCAGTCCGCAGCCTGTGAAGAAGAGTTGCCCTTACTCAGGAGCTTTCATCCACATCCGCCATTGCACGTGAGCATTATTTGGCTCCAAGCTCTTGGCCATCTGCAAACACAGCAACTTTTCCACGGGAGTGCCAGGGGTGAGAAGAACACTTTGAGAAGTCGCAGCCTTCTGTCTAAGCATGAGAATCGCCTCCCACTTGCTCGGTGCTGAACTCCCCTGCCCTTCGAACCTGAAATGCATCAGCCTTGAAGCAAAAGTGGGACGGCAGAAAGCTTCACTTCAGCACCGAGGGTTTAAGAATCATGGGCCTGAAAAATCAATGAGGGATGCAAACGCGTTTTAGTGCTTCTGTACTCAGAGTGGTATGAAGAATGGCGTTCACACAAAATAGGTCAAAGTGATCACTCCCTGTTTTACAATTGATAGCAGAAAATGTTTACCAAATTATGTGAACTTTCTATTTAAAATAATTATAGTTATAATATATTGACCAGTTATTGCATCCCTGTCCATGTACACACTCATGTAGGCACACAAACACATAATGTAGACACACATGCAAACACATAAAACAATTAGTCTTAAAATCTATTACTTTTCCCTTCAAATATACTCATAAAAAAGTATAACACTTAATGTGGGGAATATATTTTTAGTGTGAGATCATGAAAGAAAAACACTAAATATTATTCTAAATGTGTGTTTTCCCACTGGTTTCTCTTAAAATTGAATAAGCACAGTAAAGAAAAGAGACCAGAGGAGTAGCAGCCCTCACTTCTAACTGTGGGCACAGGCCCTGGCCCTCAGTAAATGTCTAGATATTTTCATCTGGGCACCCTAAAATCCCTGTAATAACACTTGACACTTTTTCAAGGGCCTTTGTTTCCCAAATTGAGCTTCTTTGTGCTAAATTAATTCAGAAGGCCACGAAGGAGCAGAGGATGTACTAGGGAACAGCCATTGCTATAGCAACCAAAAAGAGAATTATGACTAATTATTTTTATCCCATATGTATATTTTATAGGAACTTCGAAAGGAAGGAAGTAGAACTCTGGAAGCTCAGCCACAGGCTTGAAGGTACATATGGCATGAAAGCTTTTCCTTCCTACCAAGAAAAGAAAAAAGTCTTGGGATCCTTTTCAGCACTGTTAATGGATGGCAATAGGAAACATCATTCAAACTGAAATACCTCAAAGATGTGTTCACGGTAGAAATGGGTCCCATTCCCAAACACTGTAATCTCATTAAGCTCTTGACCATGAGTGTCAAATCATCCTGAGCTATTTCAAGATATTCTTAAGAGAATTCTCAGTGAACTGAGAAGTTCAAGCTTGAACTCCTCAAGTTTAGGATTTCCTTCCCCACTGTCCTAGGTAGGGTTTTTATTGCAGTGATGAAACCATGATCCAAAGCCAATAGGGCAGGAAAGAGTTTATTTAACTTATACTTCCACACTAT
Organism: Ellobius talpinus; assembly: GCA_001685095.1. NCBI lineage: Eukaryota > Metazoa > Chordata > Mammalia > Rodentia > Cricetidae > Ellobius > Ellobius talpinus. The sequence continues at coordinate 3,043 of LOJH01039688.1, read as the reverse complement.
AGCCCATCTTTGAAGAGAGTCAGGATAGGAACTTAAGCAGGGCAGGAACCTGGAGGCACGAGCTGATGCAGAGGCCATGGAGGGGTGCTGCTTACTGGCTTGCTCATGATAACTTGCTTAGCTGGCTTTCCCACAGAATCCAGGACCACCAGTCCAGAGGATGGCACCACCCACCATGGACTGTGGCCTCCCCACTAATCACTAGTTAAGAAAATGCCCTACAGCCAAATCCTATGGAGATTTTTTTCTTGATTGAATTTCCATCTTTTCAGGTAACTGGCTTTTATCAAGTTGACAGAAAACTCCCCACACACCTACTGATAAATACCATCAACCTGGACCAGAACTGCATCAAATCAGAACTTAAAAGCATTGTATTTCTCCATTCATTATATGCATGTATAGATGAGAAGACCATGTATCAAAGCTAGTAGAAAGCTAAGTCATTTGTTACCTTATCATGACTTGGAACTCTATAAACAAAATTGTGCTATCATTTTTCAGCTCACGTGCATACATGAGACTATCCTGAAGGGACATTTATCATGAGCCCTTCCCAATGCTTTTCTTGGTTTACAGACTCTTGCTAAAATTGCATTCACAATGGCAGTCGAGGTGGTTCAGTGAGGGGAAGTGCTTTCTGAGAAAGCATAAGGACCCAAGTTCACAATCCCAGCACCCCCATAAAAGTAAAATATACTAAAATGTGTCTTGGACTTCAGAACTGGGATATAGAAGCAAACAGATTCCTGAAGTTCACTTGCCAGACAGTCTAACCAAAACAGTTAGCTCTGGGCTCAGTGGAAGGACTTGTCCCAAAACACAGGGGAAAGTAATAGAGAAGGCCACCCTAAATCATCTTCTGGACTCCACATGTACATGTGCAGAGGAACATGACCATACACATACAGAAAGACAGAGAAGCATCAGGCAGACACACACATACAAACACAATATGTTTACAACCAGCTGGAAATACTAACAATAAAATGTGTATCCCCAACATTTTAAATAGAATATTTTATAAACACCTTGAGAATTTCACAAACTCTGTTTTGATCATACTTGTTCTCTCCTTCTCCCTTGAATTCCTCCCAGACCCACTCTTACTTCCCTATGACCAAAACTCTGTGTCCTCTGTAAAATGCAATGTTCTGTCAGGCACAATGTGTGCTGCCCATATACTCCTGAATATGTGGCTATCTACTGAATCATGACCCACCTACCAGGGGTCACACTCCTTTTTTCTTTTTAAAAAACTTAAAAAAACTTTAAACTTTATTGTTGTAGAATATTATTTTAATATGTGTTACATTTTTAGGCTGTGGAATATTTATTTAATGATGCAAAGATGGTTGCATTCCTTTATGTTGCATTTATTTAACTCTGTGAAGCTGTGTTACTTTGCCTGTCTGAAACACCTGACGGGCTAATGAAGAACTGAATGGCCAGCAGCGAGGCAGGAGAAAGGATAAGGTGGAGCTGGCAGACAGAGAGAATAAACAAAGGAGAAATGAGGAAGAGGAGCAAAAAGAGCAAAAAGAGAACAAGAGGAGGAGGACATCAAGGGCCAGACGCCCGGCCACCATGTCAGCTACAGAGAAAGTAAGATATACAGAAGTAAGAAAAGAAACAAGCCAAGGTTACACATTCATAAGTAATAATAAGCCTCCATGTGTTTTATTTGGGAGTTCGGTGGTGAGTCCCCCAAAGAGCTAAGGCCAAAAAAGCAAAGAGTAAAAACAACCAACAACACTTTATCATTAAAAAAACTTGCAAATAAATAAAAATCACACATCAAAATTAGCTAGATAAAAAGTCTACACAACTTAATGAACTCATACACAGTTATAAATGGCATTCACAATGGAAGCTATGGAGCTTCATAATATTTACATTCTTTGGTATTGAATATATTCTATGTACTTATCCACCACCAAAAACAAAAGAATCCATGACAGAATTACCATTAGAAAAGTCTTTAGCTTTATATTCTTTATCATAACTCATGTCCATTACCGCATTAGGGCCTTCCTTATCCCCTTATTTTCCTCATGCCATACCCACATGTACATATTTAAGAGGCTGTATCCTTAAAGAAACCTGATTTGACAAGAACATGAGCTGACCTTAAAGCCTCCTCCCTGAGGAGTAGCTTTCATGGTACCAGAAGGTGCCATGTAAGCTTCCATAGGGGAGAAGCAACCAATAGTCCTACCCAGCTATGGTGCCCATGATCTACAACAATAAGCAGCATGGCAAGGCATCCCTAAAGGTGACACAGTGGCACTCACAATCATATCCTGGTGGTAACCAACACTTCTCTAATTGGATTTAGGGTCTTCTCAACAAGAGGGAAATCATGCCTGGTACTGGAAACCTAGCCAAATAGCTGGTGCAGTCATGGATCGTGGAGGAGAACCTACAGCTGCCAGTTTACTGAACCAGAATACTTCCTAACTACATTCCAAATATTTATCCTTATATTCAAGAGGGTATAGTTCTCACCTCTCTTCAAAGAAATTGCAACAGACAGAGACCATTACAGAAAACTACAACTGATCAAATGTTGACTTGTAGATCCCAGTCTCAACTGATACAACTGCAGAACAACTCCTTACCTAAGCTTAGAGTTTTGTGTGGGTTCTCACTGCAAGAGCTAGAGAAACAAGAAGTCTGCTGTGAGACTATCTCTCCTAGCAGTGTCAGAGAACCTATACCTGTGATGTCTCAGCAACACAACTGCCTAAACAAGAGCTAAATAATGATAACAACAACAGGCTACTAACACAGGAGGGGAATAATTCAGAAGGTTTTAACCCTAAACAAAGAACAATAGGTAATGAAGGTATGCTAAGAGGGGGAAAATAGTCTTCCTCAGGGAAGAGCACAGCAATTATCCAAATAGTCAGCCCTGAATAAACACATATAATTTTATTTACAATTATATAACATTACAGAATGAGTAGGTTGTGTTGGGGGTATGGACGCAGGTCAAAGAATCCCAAGCTAGGGTTCCCTGCCCTGTGGGAAGTCCAAGGTC
>LOJH01039687.1:0-14782 GCA_001685095.1 Ellobius talpinus | reverse complement strand
AGTAATTTCCACTTAGATTCCATCCCCCTCCTACTGTCTCTCTTTTTCTCTTTCTTTGTGTGTGACTGTGTCTTTACATGTGAGTGTATGTTAGTGATATTAAAGTATAGTAATTGCCGATGATTTTTTTAAGGTCTTTATTTAATTTCTGTTTTTCCTCTGACAGCCTACCTCCACCCACCTATCCCAGTTTAACCTACCTTGTGCCATTTTCCCTTTTGATCTACACATTCTACCTCCTTTCTATTAATAGCCAACACCATGGCATTTTATTAATTTCATTAATATTATTAATATTACAATTGAAGCCTGTGTATGAAGATTTAATTGCAACCTCCATAGTAACAGAACTCATTTGATGTTTATCTTCCTTGGTTTGGGTTTCCTTTCTCAAAATAACTGTTTCCAATTCCTTCTGTTTAGTTGTGAATTCCATAGTTTTATTTTTATCAATTACTGAATATCATTACCCTGTATGACCATAACAATTTTTAATATTAATTCATCAAATGATGCAAATCTAGGGTGCTTCCCTCTCCTGGCTACTGTAAATGTAATTACAATGAAGATGGATTAGCAGATGTCTCTAGAATAGAATATGGACTCCCTTTTTTATGAATATGGGTTGTATTGCTGAGTCATATGGAATATCTAGAGTTACCTTTTTGAGAAAACTCTCTACTAATTTTTAAAGTGATCGCATTGGTTTGCATTTTGTCAAGCACTGAAATGGATTCTGTCAAGCACTGTGTATCAATGTGAGCATTATTATTATTATTATTGTTGTTGTTGTTGTTATTATTATTATATCTTCGCATTCTGTCTGGGGTGAGATGAAATCAGAAAGAATTTATAATTGCCATTTTCCCAGTAGCTGAGTATGTTGAACAGTGTAAGTGTTTGTCATCCATTTGTATTTCATTTTCTGCTAAATCTTTATTTAGCCTTATAGCTCATGATAAATATTTATAATATAAATACTTAACAACTTCCTGTCCTTTCCTCTCTCTGGTCAGTTAATCGTCCAACTTACACTGCCTCAAATTTTTGCCTCTTTTCCTTTTCTATTATTACTGCATGTATTTCCACATATACATATAGAGAGAAATATATGTATATTCACACAAGTACTGCTGATGTATTTGCTATTTCTTGTATTTATATGATTTCACAGCAGGCCACTTTACTTTGGATAACCAAATAGGATGTTCAGTCTTGGGAAAGAATAATTCTTCCCCTCTCAATAGTCATTATTTTCCTACAGTACTTTGTGTAGAGGTGGGTTACCACTCTATTCTCCCACACCATCTCTATGAGTATGTCTATTGGTCGTATTTTCTCCTTCACCTGAAATCCTCTTGCAGGTCTAAGTGTTTACCTTGTGAGCTGTAGCTCCGGGTTCCGAGATCCTGTATGATCCCTACCCTAGATGACCAGGTCTGCTCTGCCATGGCCTCCTGGTTGCAGTGGGTAGCTGCCCTGTTTTCTGCACTGGCCTTGATCTCAGACCAGATGTCCAATGTGGCTGCCAAGCCCTCCCCGTTCTGCTTCTTTCCCCATGGCTAAGGTCACCACAGGATTCTCAGGTCCCCTGAGGCAGGCTAAAATAATTTATGGAAGGACATTTAAGGGGGTGCATTTTGGGAGGAATATTGTGGGTTTGACTACAAAGACTTGCCTGGAATATAGGTCTGGAGATTGTTGTGCTTGTGAGGAAAAGAATTGAGAAATTTCTGCTGGTTTGCCTCAGCAAGAGGGCATGTCAAAGTAGGCATTGGCAGGCTTTGCTGAAGGACATAGAAAGATAGGGCTTTATAAGCTCAGAGGCCCAGATCACCAAGCTAAATCTGTGGAGCTAAAGGAGTTGTTCCTGATTCCCTGCAGCCCTGGAACTAGACCTTGGAGAATCCCTGGACCCGAGACTAGCAAGTAGTCAACCTGAAGTAAACCGGAGAGGTATCATTGCCACTGCAGATGCCATGACTGGCAGGTTGCTGGGAATAGCCCAGAAACAGCTCACCGTGGCAATACAGGCAAGCCCCTGATGAGGGGAAAGTGAGGCACACATCCACAGACCTTTTTAAATACCTTCCTCCCACCAAGTTGCCTTCTGATTGCTTAGCCTCTCGTGTCATTCTTCTGACCCTTCTATGAGACCAAGGGCCCCCAAATACTTCCTGGGGGCCAGCTGCTTTATAAAGCTTTCCATGGTTCCCCTACTGCACTCTGAGCCATCAGAAAGTGATAGAGGCTTGGAATGTTCCTGTGACAGCCTGGTCATTTCTCATGGGTGAGCTCTTTTGTAAATTGTAAATTGTAAAATTAGAAATGTTGTGAGGCACACATACAACTGTTTGCTTTGAGGCATTTACTATGTTGTACTCAAAAATTATATATAGTGCTCATTTTCTGAATTACGGAGAATGATGATGTTATAAATGTCCCTGTTTATATAGATTGTGTTCTGGTGGGTTTTTTTTTAAGCATTGTGGTAGTTGCAGTCAGAATGGCAAAGATCCACCAAACAACTGACAGCAAATGCCAGCGAGGAAGAGGGGGAAAGGGGAAATGTCATGAGCAAGAAGATAGATGCATGTAGTTAGTAGAACTAGTTTACCTTTTATTATGCTGAGCACCATCACAGGTTTACACTCTAAGATCCTAACTACACTCCTAATCCTCTCTCCCCGAGGCTGCTCACCTGTGGGACATACCATAGCTGAAGCTTATGTTCCGTCTCTAACAGAAGTAGTGCAAGTCTTGGGCAAGTCTCTCCAGATGTAGTGCAAATGAAGGCGGCATATCTACAGATGTGCAGAGCAGAACACTGCTCTTGGTCTCTGTAATTACATACTGTCCAGTGTGTGTCATGTGGTTCTTGGACTGTGTCTTGTTATTATGAGACAGTGATGTCACTGGGTTCTGGTTATCAGAGACAGCCATGGGTGAAGTGGAGTTCATGACTAAACTCTTACCTATCTAAAAGGCATTTTTTTTAAATTTCCTCTTTACAAGTGAGGCCTCTGATTCAAATATATGCTTGGCCTTGAACAACAAATAATGTACCAGGATGCCTTGGAATTGATAATTTTATGACTTTTCATTGGGCAATTGAAAAATAGTGTTCACTTGCAACATGACTCTTTGTAGCAAGGTGGGCTAACAAGAACCTCTACTGTGGAGAGTGGAGGAATGTGTGTTCTTGAAATAAGCCAGTCATATATTAAAACATAACCTCAGACCCATGGAAGAATTTCAAAGCTTCCATTACCCAGGGTGTGGCTCAGAATAATGTATGTCCAATAACACATACAAAGAGAATAAATGTGAACTTAGGTGGCACTATGTTGAGTGGTAATGGGCATTACTTTTTCCATAATTAGGACATTTAAATTCCAGATTTCTATATTCTTTATGCACAATTATTGTTGTCCAACTTTCTATACTTGAAATATTGCAAATATTTTCATTGGTAACAAAATACTTTAGGACCTATTACTGTCATCTTTGAACATCTTGTGTTTAAATAATTTGTATCTAACTGTAAATTTTCGGTATCTAAAATTTCATCTGGTGTACATGACTAAGACTTTCCTTTCATAGCTAAGATTTACTTTGTCTAAAACTATATTGGAGAATGGATCAAAACTAAAATTTCACAGGCTGTTTCGTGATGCCTTCTATGCCATACATCGATTGTCAATACATTGGTGGAAATCAATGTGATGCTGGTCACACATTAACAAAGCTAACCCCAGTGAGGATAAAAGAAAAAGTGAACAGTCACCAGGGTAATGCTCTTATTCACACTCTTAGAGAGAAGGTTTTTAGAAGGGAAAAATCTCAGGGATCTACAAGAGAAGAGAATAGGCAAGCAGGGAAGGCTGTCTCGTGTTCTGCGGCAGAGCTGAGGATGAGACTGGGGTTTTGAATCCAGGTGAATAGAGGGAGAAAGGATGATCTGCAGGAGGTGCTTTTATGATTTGGGGACTGGGGTAAATTGATGAGTGGTGGAAGGAATGTGAGGCAGGGATGGTCTTTGGGATCAACAGGAAATGTGGGCAGGAGGTGGGGGTGAGGATGGGGAGAGGAAGGCTGCAGCTAGTGTTCTGTTGTAGTGCTAGGAGTGAGTCTGGGTGTAGGTGGATTTTTCTGTCCTACCAGCTAGCTACCTAATAACCACATGGAGACTTTTTATTAATCATGACATCTTGGCTGACACTTAGGCTTGTTTCTAATTAGATCTTATAACTCAACTCATTTCTACTTATTTACTTTCTGCTTCATACCTTTATTGCCATTCCTGTGTATTACACATGCTGCTTTTATCCTTTCTGTGTCTGGCCCACGGTTCTGCCCTTGTTTTTCCCAGAGTTCTCTCTGTCTGGCTCTCCTGCCAATACATCCTGCCTAGCTAATGATCCTTTAGCTTTTTATTAAAGCAATCAGAATTTGCCTTGGTGAAGACATAGCTTCACAGTTTACAAAGAGATTATTCCATAACCACTGGGGGATTAGATTTGGAAGGAGGAGGGAGTCCTCAGTTAACTTACTTATTTCCCTGACATGCCCATCTTGTGTGTTTGGAGTAAATGCTGGCTGGTGTTCGAGACTGGGATGATGGAATGAGGTGGTGGGAGGAAGTTTGGGGGAGAAGATCTTTGTGGTATATTATAGATTGGTCAGGAAGAAAGGGAAACTTGAAGGCGTAAGTCATAAACAATCCCACACCGGTTCGGAATTATAATTAATAGAATAGTTATTTATTTAAAGGGGGAAAACTTACAGATCACCGTCCCAGACCACAGCCCTCTGCACAATCAGGAAAGGAGCCTAGTCGCCAGAAGCAGAGCTGGAAGGCAGAGAGCGAGCAGAGGGAGCGGAAGGAGCTCCTGCAACAGAGACTGTAGAAGATTTTCTACATCAGAGCTAGAAATTGGACTGGGAAAACTGGATGTAAAGGAGGAGAGGTAGGAAGCCACCCTCAGCCTACTTGTTGCACTCACTGGAAAAGTCCTTGTGCTAGAGGTGCCTGCTAGGGTTGGACGCTAGAACACAGAGAGGAGTTGGAGAAGAGATGTTAGAAGGGGAAGATCATGTATTCCCCAAGATTACACTTTAATACAAATATCACAATATAAAATTTAACTCTCACAGCTTTACAAATTTAAGCCCATTGTAGGTCGTCTCTTAAAATTATCCAGTCTTTTTAAAATCCAAATTCCCTGCAAGACTCCAAATTCATTCTAAAAACTTTAATGTCTCTCAGCTGTGGGCTCCTATAAAATCAAAAAAAGTTAAATGCCTTCTTCAAGAAGGAAGAACCAGGGTACAGTCATAATCTGAACCAAGTAAAAGCAACCTGCAACAGTGGAAATAATTCAATGTCTGGAATCCACTCGTGCTCATCTGGGATTGTCCAGAGGGCTTGGGTCACTTCTACAGCTGCACCTTCTGTGGCGCACATGGCTTGTTTTCCAGGCTCCAGCTGGCTCCGGTGCTGTTCTTGGTGGTCACCCCATGGTTCTGTCATAACCAAAAGCACTAGGGTCGTCTGCTACAACGGGCTGCAGTTTTACCAATGGCCTCTCCTGGGTCCTCCTGGGACTCCAGACCTGCCACAAACTGTCAATTCTCATCTGCCCTCCATGATCTTTACCAATAGCCTCTCCTGGGTCCCTCCTGGGACTCCAGACCTGCCACACACGGGCAGTTCTCATCTGCCCTCCATGATCTTTACCAATAGCCTCTCACTGGCAGTGAGACCAGCATTTATCTCTACTGCTTGTCCTGACATTTTGGAACCACTTATTTTTGATGGGATACCTTATTCAGCCTAGATAGAGTAGTGAGGGCCTTGGTCCTGCCTCAAAGCAGTGCATTAGACTTTGTTGACTCCACATGGGAACCCTTACCCTCTATGAGGAGTCGATGGATTTTGGGATTGGAGTGGGTGTAGGGCCAAGGGTCTACCCCTCCTCCCAGGGTTCATCTTGAGGATAGTTTCTGGCCAGACATTTTGTTGAATTTTCCAGCTAAACATCCTGATTGTTCCTGTGTGCTCTCTGCCCCTCTTAGTGATTAGCTATAGGGCATTTTACTCCACCTTGGGTGTGGTAATTTCCCACTTGCCTGGGGGGAATTCCATTGTGCAGCAGCTAGGTACATAAGGATTTTCCTAAACTAGAATAAATGGCATTTGGCTTATCTCCTCTGGAATGACCCACACCTCTTGCATGTTCATCTGCAGGCCCTTGCCAGCTCTGAACTGTACCTAGAGTAATGTAAGCATTACACGTGGGAACTGGGTTCAGTATGTTAAATGAGAAAGATATTTTTTTAAAAAAATTTATTTATTAATCAAAAAGATAGAAGTGGTTTACAATAAAAACCATATTGAGATTTTAAAAAAAAGATATACAGCCTGAGAGAAAAGGTGTGAGTAATCTCTGATGTGCTCTAATAAAAAAAATCCCTCATCTTTGGAGTATATGTCCATGAAGACTATTTCAACTATATAACATAATTTTGGGGCATTAAAATTCCATCATTTCCACCATTTCTTTCCTAACCCCAAGCACAAGAGGGTCAGTAACTCCAGGCTGGGTTTTGACTGGTCAGTGAGAAGGCAAATGAGACAGGAGAATGAGTGTCCTAATGCAGCCCAGACTTTTATTGGGGTGTGGCAATGCAGAGACACTTGTGTAAGAAAGGGAATTCATGGTCCACACATTACAACCTATTATGGTCACATTATAGAAAAGGAGGGGCAAGAAGGAGTTTGAAAGTTTACCAGGATTTTCTGCATTTGGGATTGCAAATGTGCAATCATATAAAAATTAAAGGTGATGTAAAAATGTTCTGGGTGGCCATTTCATGGGGTCCACAAACCAGGTTCCTTGGGAAGAAGATTGACCTCTCCACATTGCACTATTAGGTCTGCACCCATGACAGAGGTTCTATTCTCTTGTCCAGGGAAATTTTTCTCTAATCAGGCCTTTCTCTTTTTAATTACCTGTTTTGTAAGGTTCCTATGATCACGTAACTTTGAGCTGTGGTGAGAAATTTTTTTGTCCCAATAAATGTCTTTGAGGAATAATCTGGATCAGACTAAATCAAATCGAGTTAGAAAATATCCAGGTTTAATAGCTGCCAGTGCTTCTGGGTGGCCCTCCAGGGGCTCAGAGAGGAGATGGAAATGGGAAAGGAAGACTGGGAAACCACCTGCTTGTTCTCTGGGAGGCAGTTTAGTATCCTTTGGGTGTGGTCTTCAGCATCTCTGAGGAGAGGTCAAATGGCGGGCTTTCTCAGAGGTAGAGTTTAGAATGAAGCAACTACCAGGGAAGGAGGCTTGGTATGGAATTCACCCAAGCATTCCAGACTCTTTGGATATAAGGATGCCAGAGGCTGGGTGAAGCCTTAACTGAACCTTTCAGACCCTTTGGGTATATGGATGGCAGAAGCTGGGGTAACACTTCCAACCAAACATCCCAGGCACTTTGGATGTAGGGGCACTGGCTCAAGTCTGGCTACTTCCTGCAGACTTGGGGTGATGTGGGAGAGGGAAAGTTGGGAGTTGGTGGGCTCACCCTCTGCAGAAGGTCTTTCTAGAGAGGCATCTAGTTAACTGCCATCCTGGAGACCTCAGGCATCTGTTCCTTGTGGGAGATGAGAAGGCAGGATGCTAGGAGAAAAAATAGATTGTTATGATTGGCCCTATGAAATAGGCTAGTTATGGAAAACGTTATTCACTGCCAGAAATAGAGCTGCCCAAGTTGTAGCAGAGGGCCATGGGTGAATAAGGATACGTGAAAGAGTTGACGCCCTTTAAAGCTGGGTTTTCATTGTTGGGTAGATACCCATGTGAGCCTGGAGAGGTGGCACCAGTGGCAAAGTGTTGGTGTTATCTGGAAGACCTTCTGTAAGTTGATCTTGGCCCAGACATCAGGAGTGAACTGTAAAATATGCTTGAAAATGTTTGGGATTAAAATAGGCTCGGGAAACTCTTAGGTTTTACCAGACCTGAATTTTGATACAGCAGCAGAACTTTTTCTCAGAAATCTGTAGATATCTAAATCAACTGGAACAGATTTACATTTTGGTGTCATAGCAAAAGGCTGTGCTTTTAGGTTAAAAACCATGAAAAATTTAGAAGACAATTGAAGTAAATTGGAAACTCTGGATTTGAAAATACATTTGAACCTGTTAATTCTGGACTATGAAGCCTGTGAAAGATGTACACCTGTCTGTATTTTCAGGAGGGAACTTGACAAATTAAGCAATGAGCTACCAGTACTTTAAGTCATTGAATGCCATTAAACAGATCTAAGAGGGGAAAATGAGCAGAAATGACACAGTTTTTTTTTAAGCTACACAGGCAATCCCAAGTCTCTCCATGGACTTTGGTGAACACCAGTATTAAAAGTAATACTTTCCTTTAGCTGTTGACCCCAGGAGGCCTGGTGGGAGGCTTTAGTCTACCTGTCTTGGTAGGATGAAATGATCAGTCACCCAGTGTAGTGTCCAAAAAGCTGATGAGGTGGAATGCAACTATTTGCTGTGTGTGTGGCTCTGCCATATAAAAATGTAAGCTTCCAGGCAGAAGGTCTTCTGCAACTGTGCATTTTCTTGGAGGAGCTATAGGGTGCTGTAGGAGCAGGCACGTCTCTCTGTCATAAGAATCCCTTTTGTTAAATGCCTTTTGTTAAATGCCGTACTCTCAAATCTGTAAAAGCACTTGAGTGAGTACCATTACCTGTCAGGTATATCCAGATTAGACATATAAGTTACATTTAGACATATAGTCTACCCAATCAGTTACAGCATACCAATGATAGTAGAGACAAGAAGATTATAAGGAATATTTTAGTACGAGAAAATATTGGACTTGGGATATCTCATTGGTAGGTCTAGAACATGTGGGTACTCTTATCAAAGATGTCAGCATACCCATGTGTTTGTATTTTCCCAGAGCTGTTGTAATCTGGAGTTATAAGTTTTATATATTTTAAAACAAGGACACATACATACACAGACATAATCCAAGCATACTGTGGAAATAAACGCACAAATATATTAAAAGACAAATGACCAAAACTTTTTTTAGGAAACTCATCAGCTGATCAACTTAAAATTCTGGTGTAGGCTGCAAAAGCCAGGCAAGCACATAGGTGGTCCCATCAAGGACCATCTTAGCAGATGCTATAAAAGAAAACGATGGAACACCTATGCAGTTTTAGAGTGGAAGAATGGGGGAACAGATCCATTGTAGAGAAATCACAGCATAAGACAAACAGCACACTGCTAGAGAAGAAGGGAAGGGAGTTGGGGAGGGAAAGTAGGAGCAGGAGAATAGCAAGAAGAAACCATGGCATATGGGGGTCTTGTTTACATGCTGGCAAAAGTTTTTTGTGTTAATGGATATATGGTGTCAGTCCCAATTTAAAGGAATTTTTGTAAAAGGGTGCCCAAGACTTTTGGAGATAAGGCCTTGAATTTAAATGTTTTATCTTACAAGTCTACACCAAACCCTTGATCCAGTCAGGTTGGGCACCTGATAAGGACGCATCTTTCGGAGATGGGCAGAATCGTATGAGGCCCTGGTCCTCAAAGGCAATGGCTTGGAACTCAGAACTTACCCAGATGAAGTCAATCATAGCCTGGTGGAGAGCAGGTAAAGGAGAGAGAGGTGTTTTCCCAACATGTAGCCCTAGGTCAGTGGAAAAAACAGCCCTCTTGGTGGAACCTCTAGATAGAAGGGTATTTGGGCCCCAATAAACCTCTCCAACACAATAATCTGAATCAAATCAAACCAAATTAGAAAAAGCCCAGGTTTAATGGATGCCAGCATTCCTGGGTGGCCACCCAGGCCATCAAAGAGCAGATGGGGACTGAGCCCAGAAACAACCAGTTTCTTCTCTGGGGAGCAGTTTAAATATCCTGTGGTTGTGGTCTTGAGCAAATATGAAGAAGGGTCACTGTTTGGCAGGCTTTAAAAAGAGGTGGAGTCTGGACTGAGGCAACTCCCACAGGAGGCTTGGGATAAAGAAATCAACCCAACACTTTTCAAAAATAAAACTGCATAAACTGCCAGTAACACTTCTGGAGTTTAGTTAAGAAAATACCTGTTTATTTTTGTTGCTGTCTTTTTACCCTAAACTGCCTGGTAAATTTCTACTTCCATTTTCTACCCTACCTGTCCCAGAAGAGGTTAGCCGTAACTGCTCTTGTGGGTTTGGATTGATATATATGGCTTCTTCCTGCTGAATTTGAAGAATCTGCTTGCAGTATTGGTATACCATCCCTGATGGCCTGTCGTAGTCCAAAGTCTCAGAGAAGTCCAAGAAAGGAATACCTTTACTGGTGTCTCAAAAGGACTAAATTTCCAATATTCATAAGATACTCTAGATGGTCTCACAGTAGCCCCAATCTATTATATGTTTTTCTTTGACATCTATGCATGGGACCCAGAGTGAGGAACCCAAAATCAGCTTCTATACCCTTTCATCGCTCTTTTATCAGTGAAAACTCAGCATCATGCCCTTCCCATGTGGCTTCTATAGGAAGAGAAGGAGTCTTAGTCATCATTTAATTTTAGTGGTTGAATCAATCGTGGGCCTGTGTTCCTTCACTGTTAGTTGATGTTTATTGAGGCAAAGTGGCAAGTCTCACATCTGGGTAATGTCTTTGTGTGGAGAGGAAAATATTACTGAGGTTGGTTGTCTAAATGATATCTCATGTTGATTCACATCTAATGTTTGTGGAGTGCAATCCCTTGGGTTTTGACTAGTTCACTTGTTCAGTATTAATTTCAGCATTCCTCTTGAGTGCTGAAGATCATGCGGATGGCCAAAATTAATTTTTCTTTCTGTGCTCTCAAGAACAATTGAGCAGCTAGTCCACAGGGGCCATTGGGTTTGAAAGGAAACTCAGACTCTTATAGCCTTTCTTTTAGTAGTTGTTCATCAATGTTAGGATAAGTCAAAGGTGCTGCTTTATGTACAGTGTGTTTGTTTAAAGACTTCAGAAAATCTTTTCCACATTGACCCTCCTTGCTGTAGAAAGGAAAATGTTTCAAATTCATTGAGTGGGGTCTCCATGGCCTACTTGAATAAAAGAAGTGATTAATGGCCTTCATCCCCAGCCACTTGAACCTCATTGAACTTCTAGGAAAAAGGGATAAATATTTTCAGTTTTTGTCCCTCTAAGCAAAATAGAGTACCCTCCAAGAATGATTATGGAACACCCAAAATATCAGTTTTGCACCACTTTGGTACCATTAAATACTGTTTAATATTTCAAAAGCCAGATGTAACTCCATAAACTTTAATTGGCATGCAATTCAGCCTGTCCTCGAAATACTTGATATCTGAATTTGCAAATCTTAATAGAATATATGGTCTCTAAATATCATCCTTCATGTACCTTAAACCACTTACTTACATATTCATAAATTTCCAGTCATAGGAAAGTACCACTCATTGGTCTTAAGATAATGCTAAGCAACAGTTAAGTATAAGAAAGCCAAATAGAGCTGGGAGGTGGTGGCATATGCCTTTAATCCCAGCACTCTTGTGGCAGAAGCAGTTCGAACTCTGTGAGTTCGAGGCCAGCCTGATCTAGAAGAGCTAGGCCCAGGAGAGGCTGCAAAGCCACAGAGAAACCCTGTCTCAAAAAAACAAAACAAAACAAAAAGCTAAATAGAAACTGTGTATGACACAATGCAATAAATTAATATTTCTTATGCACAATGTGTTCAACTAAAGCTTAGCACTAGCACATACAATACACAGCATTGCTGTTCTAACTCCTTTTGGATTTCTATGGGAGTATGTAGGCATATTAAGACACAGCAAATGTTTAACAAAACATCATTGAATTGATGTGTACAGCATCCGTATAACACACCTAAGAAATCCCTTTTAAACTTATGATGCTTTACACAGAAAAAGATCTTTACACAGAAGGTCTCTATAACCTCTCCATTGATATGCATTCCATTTGCTGTTTTTACCGCAGAAAAGTGACTATTGACAGTTTACACAAAATGTGAATAAACATTTACACCCAAGCATCCTAATCTTATTCAGCCCTGTTTGGCATACTACTAGCCTTTGGGATGTTTTAGAGGCAGCCTTCTATCAGGTAAATCCTATCTTGATCGTTTAATATCTTGTAAAGGTTAGAAAATCCTTTATATCAGCAGTTCTGCTCTTATACATTACAGATTAGCATGGGCGTTTTCCCAGTTCGAGAGACGCCATACACAACTTTCACAAATATCTCCAATGGATTTTACACCTAAATACCAAATGAAAATTGAATTATTTCTAGATGATACGTGAGCAGCTAGGCCTCTCCAAATACAGCAACCTGCCCAGGCTTTGTGGTGTTTCTCTGAGGCCTTGATATATAGTCAGAGAAATAGATCTCCTTTGGAATCAGGAATATGCTTCGAAGAGATTGTAATGTCTTACAACCATGGCCTTTGTGATGAGTTTGCTTCAGGTCCTGAAAACCCAGTCTAGACTTGTTTTTTATTATAATCTCGAGTTACCATGTGTTTCTGTGCAGCATTGCTTGAATAGCCTCCTTCTATATCTTTATACTTCCTGTTAAAACAGAAACCACTGGTTTACATTAACAAGAGATTTGTGGAATTTGGTACAAATCTCCAGCAACTCTGGGATAAGGTTGTGCTTAGAAAGGAAGCTCCACCTGACAATTGTGCAGTGTTCCTACTGCTCACTATGTTTGTCACTCAGGCAACAATAGCCAATCAGAGCCTTTGACCGACCTGCCACTCAGATGGGAGGGTTCTTCTGCAGTCCAAGCTAGTGTGCTCTCTTGTGGAAGTCCGAAATTGGCCCATGTTCTGCTGTAATGTGGGCTCCATGTGCCCAGAACATGGCTGAGCTCTGCAGCCAGGCCATGGTGAGATATGGGCAGCAGTCCTCAAAGAAGGAAAAGTGGTAGACCATGGTGAGTGATGTGCCACTCTCCCCAGACTGGGTGCAGCAGCTGGCTGAAATACAGGAACCCATGTGATGGGTCCTCCCTTGTTTGGGTGGGAGCTAGTGGGCACTGGCTGAGTTTGGCATGTTTCTTCTTGGTTCTACATGGTTTTGGTGTGATCCTTGTAATTCCCTGCGCTAGAACAGCAGTCTGAATAATTTAACTCTGCTGTCTGCATCTGTGAAGAGCATTGGGACTGGGATCCTGTTTAGAAAAGCCCCTTGGCCTGGAGGAGTGGCTCAGCCATTAAAGGCTAGGCTCACAAACAAAAATAGAAATGCCCTTCTTGTTGAGTTTACTGTGAAATATTAGTGCCTGTAGTGCTTGTATTGTAACTATGGAATGAAGGTTTGCCAAATTAAGAGAAGCCAGGTCTCTCTAGTATCTTCCAAAATTTCTGCACTTGTAAAATTGAACATTTAGGTTTATGATCCATCTGGATTTGATTGTTTGGAGTTTGTAAATGATACTCCCTGTGTAGAGGAGATTTGACTGTTAAACTGATAAAGAAGATTAGAATTGTGGGTGATAGAATTGATCACATAAGGAGCTACCAAATCTTAAAGAGGCATTAAGTCACATAAAGTAGAATTTAGCTAAGGGAGTACTGCCTCCCAAATACGCTTAAGATAAGTAGTATGAAAACCATGCCTGTTAGAGATTATTAAGATAAAATGTAAATATCACCATAGAGCCTTCATCCAGCAGTTGATGGAGGCAGAGGCAGAGACCCATATCTGAGCACTGGACTGAGCCCCCCAAAGTCCAGTTGAAAAGTGGAAGGAATGAGAATATGAGCAATGAGGTCAAGACCATGATGGGTTTACCCACTAAAACAGCTTGCCTGAGCTTATGGAAGCTCACCAACTCCAGCCGGACTGGGAATGAAGAAACACAGGACCAAACTAGTCCCTCTGAATGTGGTTGACAGTAGCTAGGGCAGACTGAGGGGCCACTGGCAGTGCAACCAGGACTTATCCCTACTTCACTGTTTGGATTTTTGGGATCCTATTCTCTTGGGATGTATACCTTGTACAGCCAGTATACAGTAGAGAAGACCTTGGAAATTTCCACTAGGCAATATGCCTTACCCTCTGAGGATTAGTGGGGGTTGGGTGGGCGGGTGCATGGAGGGAATAGGAGGAGTGGAGGGTATAGGAAATTGGATTGGTATTTTTTTAAAAAAAATTAATAGATTTAAAAATGATTGTTCACCAGCATTAATCCACATTCCCATAAAAAAAGAAAAAACTTTGCTTAAGTGGACCAAAGCCATCCCTTCTCCATACCAAAGATCAGGCTTCCAGTACACTGCTCAGGGGGCCATTATATGGTCACAACCAGCCTTGAGTTCCAATGTGCCTTAAAATATTAATTCTTGAACCACTTCATTTTAAACCTGTTTGAAAAGCAGTTTTGTGTCAAGGTCTTCAGTGTTCATTAAGATGGATTTGAACCCTTTCTGTAGACCCACAGGGCATTGCCCTTGCTATCCCACTGACTAACCATCCTAAATTTTTGTATTACACACCATTGACACACCACAGAGTTCTAAAATTACCAGTTGGGGTCACATCATGGACTGTCCATTGCAGGAACAACAAAAAAAGAGGATTTGCATGTGGAGTGTGACTCTCCCGTCAGACCAGAAGAGGAGGGGCAGTGTTCTGTGTACATAGCACTGGAAAACAGAATAGGCAATACGTAGATCACAGACTTGTAGTGATAGGGGAGCAGGCCTGCTTTTCATCCCGCCCAGCTCCCACAC
>LOJH01039686.1:0-14782 GCA_001685095.1 Ellobius talpinus | reverse complement strand
TTTCTTTATTAACCAATGAAAGTAACACATAGACAGATGAACCTCCTACATCATAATTTAATTTTGTCAGGTATTTTTTGTCACAGTCACACAAAAATGCCTCATATTGTAGGCAATGAAATTATACCAAAGAGAGCTGGTTAAGCTCACATTTGTTCATTTACACAAATGTTTCCAAATTGGAAACCTGTGCAAAAATTTCCTACTAAGATACCTACCAAGGAAATCAGATTTTATGATGAATCCTTTGTAAATACTAAACATCTGTCTTCATGGACTATCAGTACAGGAGGTGGATTGCCACAAAAAACAATGCTAATGAACCGATGAGTAGAGGAACTCTGGGTATATGGTACTGCATTGTACGTAGAGAGCTGGAAGAAAAGACATTTGACAGTGAGGGTCTCTGGAAAGGGAACAAGAGAATGGCTTCATTTCCAACTTATAATCACAGCATCCACTTACACGGCTCAAGCGATGTTTATAGGAGTGTGACAGCCACAGTGGGTGTTAAAGAGCTTCTGATTTCCTGGTGACTGAAGAAATACAGCTGCAGCATGCCTTCCTGATGCATTTCCAGGATTCCTCTCTGGCTTCCCTGTTTCCCTGAACAGGCCTGCTCTTGACAAATCACTTCTCTTCTGTTCAATGGGTAGGCACCAGGCTCCTGTTATCATCTCTACCTCTTCCAGCAACCCTGCCCCCCACTTCACCTCTACAGTTAAATTTCATTTAAAGACACACTCTACCAACTAAACAACTTAACAGAACCTTCTTCCCAAAGTTTCCTTTGAACACATCCTTCTTCTACATCGGTTCTTTGTGGCACTCATCAGCTTACAAGGAAATAGTCACATGAATGATTTTCCTCTTTCTTCCAATGAATATCCTGTTATATCAAACTTTTCATGTTCCTTTGATGTTATTTATGGCACCCAGCATAGGTATGACAGATTACAGGTCTGGTAACTTGTTATTGTTGTAACAAACTACCTGTGTACAACAGCTACCCTTTTCTTTGGGAATTCGGCATTTCTTCAGCTCCACTTGAGGTTGGCTGGATTGGCACTCCTGTGAGGACTCATTCAGGTAGAACATGCAAGCTGTGCCATGCAGACCTGGCAGTTTATCCTGGATGTTGGCTAGAATATCAAAGTGCCATGGGTTTCTCACAGCACGGTGACTGAACTATGGGAGAAAATATGTACAAAACCAGAGGCTTTACACTGCCAACTTTCTTGTCTGAGAAATAAAGTTGGGAAATAAAACTAACAATCCTGTTAAAACTGGGAAGGCTACAATATAATTTTTTGCCACATTAAGTGGGTCAGGGATACCAGAAAGCCAAACCAGAGTTAACAAAAAGAAAACTGATGTGAGCAATCAAGATTCCCACTGTATGAATTAACCACAGTAGGCTCATTTTTTCAACCTCTATTAGGAAGCATTTATGTGAGCATTGTTTTAAGTATTAGGGTTACAACAATGAGGAAAAACATGAAGTAGGCAGAATTTCACATTCACAATGAATTTTTCATTGGCTAGGAAAAGAAAGAAAATAAAATGAACCAATGTGGTAGACTACAAGACGATGGATGCTGTGGATCAAATGACTGTGTTGTGTGATCCATTTAGTTTCTGAACAGCATCAACAGTGAAAACCATCACTGAGAATCAGACTCAGGAGTAAAGATCTTACATGGACAATAAAGAGTTATATAAACATATTTGTATGCTTCAGATCACTGAAAATTTAAAATGTACTTGTGAAAACCACAAATGTTTTGGTAATATATATTATCTACTTTGTAGATACATCTCTGAGATAATTTTTCTCTTTAACTAGCATTCTCTACACCTAATTTGTTTAACTTAAATATATCTACTCTTATTTATTTGTAGAAGTAGAATTTGCATTTTGCAAAATCACTGTAATATAAAAACAGCTTCTAAAGTGAACTAAGTTTGTTTAATGCAAGTGCTAGCTTGAGCAGAAAAAAAAACCCAGAGCAGGGATACTTTTAATACTTTTAATATTAGCTTTATCCTTAAATTTAGGTTAATAGTATTTGAAAATGAGCCATCTATAAAAACTTAAAGATGTACATATTCATAAGGCAATATATGATGCAGTCCATAATGTCTAAGTCTGGTTAAGCATGACACTTTACCCTTTGATCTCTTATTTATGATTAATAAGCCAAGATCCCTTCTTATGGTCTTTTGGAAGGTACAACAGAGAGTTTCTACCTCTAGTCAGTGCTGTGCTGTGCGGTAGCTGTTAAACCTCTGTGCCATGGAGTACATTACCTATATTGCTCTGGAGAAAGATGTGAAATAAACATGTTATTCACCAGAGGGCACTGTTGTTATCTGAAATGAATTGTGTAAGTGTTCCCAGGCACTTAGCCATTTACTTTGTACAAACATAGTCCTCTCCATTTTTCCTTGACTTCTTTTCCTTGTCTGTTACTTTTCCCAGAACTCCACTCAAGTATTCCATATTGCCTTCATGATATTTTATGTCAACAAATATTAGAATAAGTTGGAATATTGATAGTGAATATTAATAGTGAGCAAGAATTATGAACATATATGCCTGATTCACAAACTGGTGTGAGCATCTATAAAAATTTTGATACATTACAATGCACATCCTGCCTTAAATTTACTTAACATTTTTATCATAGCGACTTTGGATCTGGTTATTACATGATGTCTTGTGTATAAATGAATAACTCTATAGTTTTATATGTAATACTTAGATTGTGATAGTATATCTTTTGTTTGTGTTGTTTAATTTCTATTTTTTAATGGAAGGATTAGACAAATTCGCAGCACCATAAGTCATGACAGAATTTAAACCAAGACTACCATAGGTGATCATCTTCACTGCTAATTTTATTGGATTTAGACTGATCTCAGATTGTGGAATGTTTCTACATGAGTCTGTGAGGGCCTTTCAGAGAGGGTCATGTCAGAAAGATGATTTATTTTACCTCCCTGTCAATATAAATAATAACTGACCTATGTTCTGAGTTGTGGGGCTTATAGGGCTGGATCCACACAGAGCCAGGTACATGACAAGCTCTTATTTCTGTTGTGGTTGTGGCCGTGGCCCTTGAATTGGGCTACCCACATCTCAATCTTGGCTCTACCATTTATCATCTAAAGAGCATTAAATAAGTTACTCATCATACAAAGGTCCCACATTTTTAAAGTGGTGAAGCCATGTCAGCTCTCATGAGCTAATCAGTTTTCATACCTGTGACAAAATACCTGAGATACATAGCTTAAAAAGAGAACAGGTTTAACTGGCTTTGTTGATTCTGGATCACTGTGGGCAACAATGGAACAGCAAATATGTTTATGTCATGGCATCCTGGAAGCAAAAGAGAAGAGAGGGAGAAGTCAGAATCAGGCTTTCCCATTAAGGCACACCTCTGGTGATTATGATGTAACTTTCTTCCAATAGGATCCACTTCCTAAGCCCTTTAGCACCTCCTTCAGGCTGGCAACCAAGCCTTTAGTGCATTTGAATTCTAAAATCCAGCATATAGTTTAGTCATAGATATACCTCAGCGACATAGCAGAACATTTGTCACAAGGTTGTTAGAGTTTAAATATAAAATGATCACAAAAATTCCTGCATTACAGGCTTTGTCCCCATATGGTGACACCACTGAGAGGTGAGCTTCTGAGATGACTGGATCTGAGGGTTCTCCTAATGACAGACTAACCCAATGACACTAAATGGGCTTTTGGTAGGTGATAGAAACTGGGGTAACTGAGGCTGGACTGGAGAAAGTAGGTCACTAGGAGTGTGTCTTTACAGAGTTTGTCTGTCCCTGTAGTCTTCCTTCTGTCTGCTTCCTGGTTCCCACAAACTCAGTAGCCTCTTGCTCGGTCCCAACCCAGAAACCTCCAAAACCACGACTCAAAATCAGAGTTTTGTTATTGAATGTTCTCTAGGGTACTGTGCTCACAGCATAGATGACCATGCTCAGTAAATACTTTGTATAATTTATTTTTGCCAAAATGAGTTTCACCTACTGTGTGTGTCTTTCCAACAGTTTCTAATGTGTGTTCAACACAGCAACACATGGGGTTTCATTTTCATCCTGCTGATCATGCTTCCACCTCCAATAACCCCCCTGCCATATTCTCATCCCATTGCCTGCCTCCTGATTTAGATCACCAGTGATGTATGTTCACCTTTAGGTTCCCACGATATCTATCACTTGTGATTGCCTGTGCTTAACTACTGAAAGAATCACCGAATATGAAAACACTCAATCTGGCTGTTACACAATGTCTTATGTAAGAATGAATAACTATATTATCTTATAAGCAGGACACCATGTTTTGTCAGTGAGATGTATCTTTTAAACTCAAATGGGAGGATTAAACAAATTCTCAGCACCATAAATCATGAGGGAGTTTGAACTGAGACTGTGGCAGGTGATCTTCTCTAGTCATTTGACTGGAGTTAGAATGAGCCCAGCGACTATGGCATATGTCTGGGTGTGTCTGTGTGGGCCTTCCAGAGGGGCTTAAGTAAGAAGGATGATCTGCTTTGGTTTTCTGTAAATTCATTGGATCATTGGCTACAAATAATCTTCTTTCAATGTTTTACTTCTTCTTGTTCTTTTTGTTCTTATTCTTCTCCTCCTCTACCTCATCCTTATTCTTTTTCTTTCAAAGTAATTATTTCTATCAGTGATAAATTTGGCAAAGTTACAGGTACCCAAGTGGAGGAAAGAGGTAGCTATTTGTGAGGATTTTGATACACATACAGTAAGGGGCCATGGGTCACATGCCCACTAGAAAGCCTCACATTCTCCACAGACCTCTGGTCATTTGAGGCTCCAGCTTAACAATCTTGAAAATTTTCGTTTGAGGTTCTTTAAACTTAACATTGACTCCAATCCAGTACTACTTTTGAATTTTTCTCAAAGACCCTTTTTAATAGAAGAGTCCACATGTATGTGATGGCTCAAAAATAAAAGTTCAAAAGAACCGAAAGGGATTATTTGGAAGATATGATCCTAGAAACAGAATACTAAGAAGCATACAGGATTATGTTTTGTTTGTGTGCATGAGTGTATACAGTGTGTGTGTGCGTGTGTGTGTGTGTGTGTGTGTGTGTGTGTGTATTTGGGTACACATATAGGGATCATGGTATATGTGAAGGCCAGAGGACAGCCTTCAGTGTTGAGTCTCACTTCCTGCTTTGCTTGAGACAAAGTTTCTTTTCTCATTGTTTCTGCATACAACAAATGACCTGGCCCTTAAGTTAACAGAATTGTCCTGCCTCTGATCTTGCTGTGAAAGTCCTGGGATTCCAGACATTGTTACTTCCCCCACTCTAATGTGTTCTCCATATTTCCACAGCAAGAGATTTACCCATTGAGTCATCTCTGCAGCCCCAATAGTAAAGGATTCTCATCCTTTAAATCTGTTTCTGAGGGATTTCCCCAGGCTCTCTTGCTTTCTCTCCTATCCTACTATCCCTTGTTTTTTCAAAATCCCATTTCTCTCAGGAGAAAAAAAACAAAAAACAAATCTCCCACTTTCTCTGTAATAACAGCTCAGCCGCCTTACACATTGATTGTTCTATTTCATGTTTATTCTCTGGCCTAAGCTTTCACAGATATTTTCCAAGATAATAAAAACCTTGTTAACTGTGGTGGTTTGAAAGAAAATGACCCCCAAAGGGAGTGGCACTATTAGGAGGTATGCTCTTGTTGAAGAAAGTGTGTCACCGTGGGGGTTGTCTTTGAGGTCTCTTTTGCTTAAGCTTCCCTCAGTGTGAGAGTCAGTTGACTTTCTGTTGCCTGCAAAATGTTGCACTCTCAGCTCCAGCACCATGCCATTAGCCATTTATAACTAACCATTTTAAAATGAATACAAACATTTATAAGCAAACATTTTGGGAATTTGGGCTTTGTTTTCTCCAAATTGCTTCCTACTGTTTGTTGGACAAGTTATTTTTAGGGTTCATGAAGACCTTTTGGGGTGTCTTGTTCCATCAAGCCACATTATCATGGAAGGAATTCATATGTTCCTGTTCTTTGTGGAAACAAAAGCAGAACCTCTTTTCCAAAGTAACATATCCTTAGACACAAATTTTGACTTCAAGATAGCTTTAAAATATATATGTTGGCTTAGCTTAGCCGTCCCCAGAATCAAAATCAAATATTTTCTAGCAGTTAACTCATTAACAGTCAAAGAATCCAAAGAAAACATAATAATATACATAATCTAGACTCTCTACATATATTCCATCTTTATGTGTCTTATTTTCTTACTTTATGACTTTTAAATATTTATTTTATTATCACTACTCCTTTAATCTATGATTGTACTTTTTTATTTTGCAAATGGAGACTGTGTGTTCATTTCTTGGTCACCTTCACTTGAATAATCATGCAAAAACTATATTAATTACAACAGAGTTTGGCCAATAGTTTAGGCATATTCCTAGCTTGTTTTTACATCTTAAATTAACCCGCTTCTATTAATCTGTGTATTGTCACGAGGCTGTGGTTTACTGGTAAAGTTCTCACAGCCCCATGGCTTCTCCCTGGCTCTGCCATCTTTCTCCCTCTGTTCAGTTTAGTTTTCCCGCTTACCTATAATCTGCCCTGCCATAGGTTAAGGCAGATTCTTTGTTAACCAATGGTAATAAAAATATATTCACAGCATAAAGAAGGGAATCCCACATCAATGTGTGTCTGCATGCTGCCATGCTCCCCACCATGATCATAATGGACTGAACCTTTGAAACTGTAATCAAGTCACCCCAGATAAAAGTTTCCTTTATAACAGTTGCTGTGGTCATGGTGTCTCTTTGCAGCAATAGAAAACTTAACTAAGACATGAACAATATGTTAACAGATTACTATTATCCTATTTTACTGAAAGCAGTAACTTTATTGACAATTATTTGAATGTTTTGCTTCTCAATTTACTATTGAAAATTTAATATAAAAGTAAACATTTTGTGAATGCTTATTTTTTCAGATCATGACTATTTGGTAATAGCTTCAGTATAATGCTTACAACACTTTACTATTACCTTGATTTAAATTTTTTCAGTGAAAATATTGTCTTTGGCCATATAAAATACAGGCATTATAAACTGGGAAAGTTTGAGGAGTATTTAGTTCCTGTCCTCAACCCCTTTTTTAAATTTCAAAATCATTTTCCATCTGTGCTGCTTTTTCTTGTAAACACTCTTAAGTTTATCTTCTGTGTAAGCATTTGTGTTATCTATAGATTTGACAAAAACAGGTTCATTACCATACACAAATACATGTACTTACACAGTTTTTCTTCTGTTCCTTGCATCCTTCTGTTATTTATTTATGGCTGTTTCTACTCAAAACCTTTCAGTCACACCTCAAACATTCCCAATCCCCCAATTTGTCTCCAGGCATAAGAAAAAAGGATTCCTCAGACCTGTTCACCAAGGACAGAGCATATTTCTTTCCTTTCTGTGGAGAATGCTACATACAAAGAAATACATAAAAGGGTGGATGAAAATAATTTTGAATTCCAATGCATTTATGTTAAAACAGAAAGGCTGGCATTAATATTTGCATTCCACTCTGCGAATACTGAACGGTGTAGTTGTTAAACTTCCTAATACTTCATGTACCTACAGGGAGTGCAGAATGAAAACAGCAAGATATTAGGGTCCCTCAAGACTTCATGTTGTTTGTGGGCCATACAAGCACGGAATACTTACAGACCTTTCACAATGAGGGTAGGTGGAGGGTATTGATTTTGGTCAGTATGACTAAGCTTCTCAGCAACTCCCCTGCACATTCTCCTGGTCTCCTCTCTGTTGGTCTTAGCCATTCACCAAACTCAAGGTTGCTGTTCATGGTTCATTTAGTGCCTATCAATCATGCGTTGTTGTTCCAGAAGTGCAGAAGGAGCCTAGAAAGTTTATTAAATTTAAAGATTGATGAATGTTGAACGTTCCATGACTGCTTTGTAGGTTTCAGTTTTAATAACTAACACAGAAAAACATGCCTCAGACCTCTGCTGCTAGATGATATTGGACTAAGAAAAAAAATCTCACAAAAGAGATTTCCAATTAAAAAAAAAGCTCACTCTGCTCTGTTCTGGGATTGTTTCAATAGTTTGAGAATAAATAAGGCTTTTTGTTTTTTTCATGAATCCATCTCAATAATGTCGTTTGGATTTGAATAAGCTCTCTGAATTTCTCTTCCATCACCTAGTGGGCACATTGGAAACAGGAGTAACATTGTGTATAGGGGGTGGGAGAACACATCACTGGCTAACACCCTGACTACTTTTGAGACTTAACATTCGGTACAGGGATTTTCTGGTGAAGATCTTAGCCTGTGTTAGCACATGTAATGACAAGCATTGCTGTCCACTGGATTGGGACCCAAAGCTTCCAAAAGAAAAAGACTAATAAAGTCTCTGAAGCAACACGTATCTACTGTCTGCTAGTGCTAAGGTTTTTACATCTCACAATGTGACCAATAGTATTATTCATATTCTTTTGTAGGTGAATAAATAAAGATGCTTAAACATTTACTCCAAGTGTGAGTCAGATGATTTTGTTTTATAATGTATAATTACACATTTTGAAAAGTGCAAGTGATCTAAAATACTTCCTAGGAGGTCTTAGCATCATTTAAAATACCTTTACTTCTGTTGCAAAATACTATCTACAACTTGGTATGTAGCTTTTTTTCTCCTATTACATTCATCTTTCTCGGGGTTGAGCAAGTTAACACTTTAGATCATAACAGTATCTTTAAAGGAAAGAAAAGGATGGAATTTTTTTGCAGGGGTAGGGGGTCATGGATGCTTGCTGAACCAAATCATTCTAAGTGTCCTGATTATAAATTTATAATCCTAAGGTTGTTGTGTTGTGTTCAAGTGCAGTCTACATCCTCATCCTTTCTTCGCATTTGGCTTTGATGTTGCCAATTAAGAAATTACAGGCCTTGGCTGCCTGAGTCTCTTGAGCATGTGTGAAAATCATTTTTAGTCATTTAACAAACATTATAGGAAATAATTTTCTGAAAGAAAACAATGGATTCTTGTTGAATTAAATTCTTTTTCAATACTTGCACTATTTTAGACTTTAAATATTACTTCTCTATTTGAGCATAGACATTTTATTTATTGAGGCTAGCTAAGAAGCATTAGATATGTAAATGAGAAAATCAGTTAGTGGGATGTGTGAAAGACAAAAATTATTACTTTATCCTCTAAGATTTATGTTAGTTTAAATCATTTAGGAGTTACTACATATTTCATAAGGAACTAGACATGCCTTGTCCTAATACTATTTTAAATCAACATATAATTACAAAGCCCTGATTTTTGTAATGAACACCAAATTAGATGCAAAGTTTTTGCTGGCTCCCATCTTCTCTGTCATTGGACTGAGAGGTCTTTTTTTGTGGTTTCAGTTCCACTTTGGGTTTAAATGCTAAAATAGGATGAAACTGGGAGTTTGGTTTTCTTTGTCTTCTCTGAATCTAGTTCCTCATTGCTTGAAGCTTACCCTTAATTTCTAAGTGCTCGATTCCTTTCTTGCTGGTCTCCTTTTTCTTTGTAAGTTGTCTAGTCTGGAAACCCTGACCACTGTGAGCCATAGCCCTTGTCATCCAAACCTGTGGGGGTCTTGACAAAGCACCTCATGGCTCAGCTGTTCCTGCAGGTCTACCATCCCTTTTTGCTGTTGTTCAGACTAGTCTTACCCTCTGTCTTGTCCGTGTTTGCTGTTAAGTCTTTAGTCAATAGCACAGATGACTTGAGTCCCCAAATTTAGTCATCCAAAGCCTAAATTACAATTCTTGGTTTTGCTATTTTACTGTGATTTATGGGAATGGTTAATTTAAATTTTGACTGAACGGTTTAATTTACTCATCAGTCAGATTGTAAATGTCTTTGTAAAGCTTCATTTATTTATTTATTTATCCCACTTTTTTGATAAAAGATGGAGCATTGACTACGTTGTGTTTGTGATTATAATAGAATCTCTTGGTTTGGATTGTAATGATTTGATAACATTTTTTTTGACATGAAGTAAAATGAGGACTCAGTATTTCTAGTTAAACCTTAGGGGGAACACTGTGCAGGAACCTAGAAATGATTTAGAATTTTATCCTTATGTTATTTAAAAATTTTTGCGTATATATTTGTGTATGTGTGTGCACGCCATTTGGAGTTGTGCTAATCTGTTAATTTGAGTCAGAACCTGTTGTAACTCAGAAAGAGGTGGCTCACAAACATCCAGAGATTCTCCTGTCTCTGCCTCCCATCTCACCACAGTTGTGTTGGGATCACAAACAAATATTGCCAGATCATATTTTTGTGGGTTTTGACAAGCCAAACTTCATACTTGTGTACCAAGCAGTTTATCCAGGAAGTCATTATACTGTAATACCTGGGGCAATTAAACTCAAAAATGAAAATTATTATTTGACTTACTCTTCTGGATGTTTCTGTTTAAGGTCAGTAGCTCTAGTGATTTGGGCCTGGGGTAAGCGTGGCACTTCATGGTAAGAGCATGTAGTGAACAAAATGGTTAACTCTTCAGTCAGAAAACGAAAAGAGAAGACAAAGAAGAGATGGGAGACACAGTCCCCTTCCAAGGAATCCAATGATCCAAGGAGTTTCTACAAGTTTGCACCTCCTAATGATCCAAGATTTCCTGGTAGCACCAAAACAGGACCATGCCAATAGGTCACATGAACATTGGCGATATTCAGCATTGAAACCATGTCAGATTCCTCACCGTTGAAGGATGTTCAAAGGATCAGTTGATAGATTTGGGGTAGCATTGATCACTTGCATCCAGGAAATGGGAACTAAACAACAAAACAAAGACCCATAACAATAGTGGGTTGTTTATTACACAACAATGGCTTGAGATAATATTATTTTACATCTTAAAGATGTTTAAAAATGAGAAAAAAAACAATATGTTAGTAATTGGTTGGCCTTTTGTCTCCATAATTTTGGACATTTCATATCTGGAAGGTTATTTAATGCCATAATTTTAATTATGAAAACTCATCATGTAAATTTTGTCTTTTAATCTACTAACAAAAGATTGTGGGTGTCTGAATAATATGTCCCTCAATGTCATATGCATTTGAATACTTGGTTTCTAGCTGGTGATGTTGTTTGGGAAGGCTTACGGAGTACTGACTTTCTGGGGGCATAGGTGTATCACTATGGACACACTTTGAGGTTTCAAAAACCACATACCATTCAGAGTTTGTTCTTTCTGCTTCCTGCTTATTATTGATCAAGATATAAGGTCTCACCTTCCAGCTCTAACTATCACACTTCCTTTGTCAATGCATCCCCATAGTGAT
Organism: Ellobius talpinus; assembly: GCA_001685095.1. NCBI lineage: Eukaryota > Metazoa > Chordata > Mammalia > Rodentia > Cricetidae > Ellobius > Ellobius talpinus. The sequence goes on along the minus strand of LOJH01039686.1, from coordinate 3,401 downwards.
GGAGATCATCTCTTATTCCTCTAAAACTATAATTCCAGTAAAAATAAACCTTTTTCTTCTATATTTGCCTTGCTCATGGTGTTTTATCACAACAATAGAAAAGTAGCTAACATAAATGTGTCATATTAGCAGAATTGGGAAGTCAATGCCTTTTTGCAAGAACCAGTTAATCTTTCATGTTGTTATTATATGTTCTTGCAAAGTCTTTCATTTGTTTTTATCAATATTTTATTAGAGAGTTTCACACCTTTGCATGTGGCAGTGGCATGCAGTTTTCCTGTGGTGTCTTTATCTGGCTATGGTTTCAGTATAACTGGACAGTCTTTTCAATGCCTGTGTTGTCTGATGGTGGATTTGCAGTGTTTATTTTTTATGTAGTTATAGAATCTATCAGTGAAAGTCAAACAGTTTCATAGTAAAGAAGCCACAAGTGTGGCTGTGGCCACTGTAAGTACCCTTCACATATTTCTATAGTTTAGTTTTACATGAAGGCAACAAGCCCAAATGAAGACAGACGTGATCTCTAATCCCCACGCCCTTAGTCCCACAGGATGACATCAAGCTGTAGTACGGAAAACACAGGAATGCACACTCATCCATGAAGAAGGGGCCTTTGCCTCTCATCTATGTTCAAACAGGCTTCCACAGAAGCCTCCAGTTGTGTCCTAAGGGAGTGAGCAGTTAGAAACTAAGAAGATGAATGAGAAACTGCCTCTCAGCAGCAATTTCACACAAGAGAGGACTGAATGGTCTTAGTCTGCTTCTCATCAGGCATATCTCCCTTTGTTCTAGGATGCTGTGACATTGGGGTAGCAGATGGGGTAGAGCTAAGCCAAGTCTTGCTTATAGGTTTTCCTGTCAGTAAATGGAGAAGCTCAAGGTCACAAGGGAGCCATGGTAACATTATCATAAAAATTCATGTGGTGAGCCTTGGCTTTTCTTTGTGGGATGATTTTTACTTTTGTTAATCTACTAATTTATTTTGAGGCAGGTTTCGTGTATACCATGCTAATCTCCACTTCATGCTTTGTGTAGTTGAGGAAGACCTTGAACTTCCATCCTCCTGCACTCTCCCCATGAGTGCTGAGGTTACAAACATGACTCATCATGCCTGTTTTTTGTCATGCTGGGGATCCAATCCAGGGATTTGTTCATGCTGGCAAGGACTCTGCCAATGGAACCACATCTCCAGCCCCACAAACAACTGACTTCCAAATTTAACTTCTTTCCTTATGGTAGACTTAGCTAGACTTTCTATACTCTCTTTTGTTATAAAAACCTTCAATCAATGTCAAGAAGTTCTTTCATTCTAGAAAGTTCTTCTAAGCTTTTTAATTTGCTGGCAGAACACTACCCTATAGTCTATTTCATTTCTGTTAGAGTAACATTCATTTCTAATGCTCTCTATTTTTTAATAACTTACCAAGTTATTCATTACATTGAATTTTATTATTATTTAGTTTCTCAAATCAGTGCTTTTCCTGGTGATTTTTTATTTCCTCTATTCCAACTTCTTCAGATTCCTTTTTGATGCTCTTCTCTGGTTTTCTTATGAGGAAACTTCTTAATTCACAGGGTTTTGCTACATTCCTGAAATTATGATATTTTGTGTGCTCATTTATTATTTGACCTGCACTGTATTCTCCAGTGATACTACTGGAGTGGTTTTTCATTTCCAGACTAGCCTAAAAGTATCAGAAGATACACCATACAGTTTGATTAGCTGAGTCAAACATTTGCTAGTGGCAGGGCTTTTGATACTGCCAACATGGTTTTCACTCCATACCAACTTTTTCAGCCAAAGCTGAGAGAGTGGAATGTTGTGAAGGGCCAAGAGTAAAGACATGCAAGATCTCTGCAGGATTTTGGAAAGAATGATTAACAACTTGATGAGAAGTTTCTCTCACTATAGACAATTGGAATGGAGCAACTGGCACTTCATTGCTGCTGTCCTGAAAAGGCACTTTTTCTTCCTCATTTCCATGACTCATGGCCAAAGAGCAAAAAGTGTCCCTAAGATAACAAATAGCTGTGTCTGATGGGATCATAACTGATACAGATTCAGAAAGTTCTACATATGTTAGCAGAATGCTACCATCTAAGGGACATGGTATACATATATTTAAAAAGAAACGCAATTGCATCTGTTTTATTGATATTTGAAATCTTTGTAGAAGAAAACATACAAGTATGACTGCAATATTTCCATGACAAATGGGGGCCCAAGAGTGCCGGGATCAAATCATTGATTGTCTGGCTCTTGTTTCTGGGTAGCAATGGATTCCACTATACTGACTTCAACTAATGTAATAATTTTGCTAGATTAGCAAGGATGGGAAAGAGAAACCAGGACGAAAAATTAAAGGTTTCATGTGCTTGAACCTGTTAGTTTCACTATGAAAATGAGAGGGGACATGTTAAACTTTTTAGACATTTATCTGTCTCAGTAGATAATATTCACAACAGCTAACCCTAAGTGTCTTATATAGCTGATGATCTGTAGGATTGGAGTTGAGGAGTAGGGACAGGGAATGGTGCCCACACCAGGATAAAAGCAGATGACTTAGTAGCATCTTAGTTCTGAGAACTTCACTGGGTCAAGAGCATCCTAATGTTCCCTTCTCTCTTTTCTGAGCCCTCAGTCTGTTGCTTATCCTTTGGTATGAATATTTTTCATGTTGAAACTCATACATCAGCTATTTCTGTATATGATGTTTATTCCAAAGATCTTGGGTTTTTTTTTCCTTTTCATTATTGTTATTACTATTATTTTTAAAACATGTGGAACATTTCACAAATTTGCAACATCCTTGTGCAGGGTTCATGTTCATTTTCTTTGTATCATTTCACTTTTAGTATATGGGACTTTAAAGCAAGCATTAGGTTTTACATTCTTTAGAGAAGGCAGTAACCATTTAATAGCATAATTTATGAAACTTGTTAGTTATACATAGCAACTGGACAATGACTTCACTTTTGATAAACTAAAATGTATATATTCACATGCATACAAAACTGTGAGTTTTATATAGCAAAATATGAATACTATTCTAGCAATTATAGTTAAATCCTTTACCTTTGCGTTTTTTAAACAGTTGTTTCTGAAACAAATGAACAAAAAAGTTTTAAACCTTAAGTCAAACCCACGCTGTTTTAATAGCTGACAGTGTTAAAAAATATACATTGGATAGGAAAAAGGGCATCATATACTTACACTGACTTAATTACTGTACTGTACAATGTGGATTCCTGTACGTTCCCTTGCTTCGAGTCTAATAGGTTTTTTCTGCCTTACATGTAGTCATTCTACATTTTATTTTATTTTATTTTTTTAAGATTTATTTATTATATGGGGCCATCTCCTTGGACACCTGGGATCCCCTCTAGAGTCAAGACTCTTG
>LOJH01039685.1:2564-14782 GCA_001685095.1 Ellobius talpinus | reverse complement strand
CTTTATTAACCAATGAAAGTAACACATAGACAGATGACCCTCCTCCATTGGGGGGGACTAAAGAGGGACTCCTCTATAAGGCTCTACCATGCCCTCCTGCTGTACCCCAACAAGCACTCATGTTACAGGAATTACATCTCTGATCTACTTCCACTTACTGCCCAGCACCATAATGCCCTGGGCACTATCATGTGCATTAACTCCTTCCTGAGCCTCAAAACCATCCACAGGAGGTTTTTTGGTATGGCTTCCAGAGATCTCTGTCTTTCTTCTCATAACTTTTTCAAATATGTTCCTGATATTTGATTTTTGCTTTCATTTGATACATCAGAATCATTATCCCCTTCTTTTGATACTCTTTCCCTGGTTGCTATGTTGCCCTGCTTATTGCGGTTTAAGTTTGCCCTGCATGCTACTATTCTTTTTGCCTCTTTTGTGTGTATGCATTTTTATGCACCTTTGGGCATAAATTATTGCAAAAAGAAAAAGAGTTGGTTTCTTTTCATTGTTGCCTTTGTTTGTCAGATCATTCCAGTTTGACGCACATCCCTGCACAGAGGATTGGTGCAAAAGTGAGGCTTATTGACTGAAAATAACCCTGACTGGAGAGAGGTTAGATGTTGCCAACTCAAATGGTTTCAGGGGGCAGAGAAGTGTGCAAACATATTACATCATTTTACAAATGTTTATTCAGCGCCTGCTATGTATGCTGGCCACCGTATAGGCACTGGCTATTCAGCAATGAGGAAAAAAAGAGAGACAAAATCTTTCCCTTGTACTGAGACTTTTGGGGGTGATTGGCCCTCTAAAGAGATAATTACAATTAAAATGAGTTTGCTGTGTTGGGCCTGCAGAGAGGGGTGAGTGATTAAGAGCCCTGGTGCTCTACTAGGGGACCTGGATTTGATTCCCAGAACCCACATGACAGCTAACAATCCCATTTATAACTCCAGTTCCAGGGGCTCCAATACCCTCTTCTGGCCTCCAAGGGCACCAGACACACACCTGGTGTGCAGACATAAATGCAAGCAAAATACCCATACACAGAAAATTATATATGTGTATATATTTTAAAAAGTATGTATAGCGTTTTAAAAGCCTAAAACCCGAGTCTGTTAGAGTGTCCTGCAACCCATCAAACTGGTACCTTTCTTCATAAGCAATAAAATGGGATGCTCAGAGAGTCACTAGGAGTGTGCACATGGAAAAAGGGAGCATGAGAACACAGGCAGACGTCATCCTCAGAAAAAGTCAGACCTGCCTACATTTTAACCTCAGCCTTCCAGCCTCCACAACTGGGAAGCAACGTCAGTCAAAGCACCCAACCTGTAATATTCTGTTGTGACAGCCCTGGCAAACTGTTCCAGAGGGCTTGTTAAAGACTGGAGTTGCAAATATAGTGATTCCAACCATACTCTGTTCTACCTATAGATCTGTGTCTCGTTCCTCCTGCAGTGGATGAAAACCAATACAGAGACCCACAACTGGGCAAGGTGTAGAGTGAGAAACTTTGGAACACATCATCTTAAGTGGAATGTCTTCATCAGATACCTCCCTTCAGGGCTTTGGGAATTCTGCAGAAGAGGAGGGAGAAAGATTGTAAGAACCAGAGGGGGAGGGAAGATGCCAAGGGAACAAGGCCTTCTAGACACAACAGGACTGGCACACGCATGAACTCACAGAGACTGTGGCAGCATGCACAGAGCCTGCATAGATCTAAGCAAGAAAATGGACACTAACCCCCATCCCTAACCTAGAAGCTATTTCCAGCTGATAAACACTAGCAAAGGAAAACAGTGTAGACAGGCTTTCCTTTGGGCCAACAGCTCACAAAAATGACACAGAGGCATACTATGAATTATGAAAGCTTAGCCTATAGCTTAGGCTTGTCCCCTTGCTCTTTTAATTTAAATTAACCCGATTATATTAATCTACATTTTGCCTCTTAACTTTTTACCTTTTTTCCATCTTTTACCTCCTGTTTTCTCTCCATGTCCTTGGGTGTCTCTGTCTCACCTCAATTCATCCCCTCTGCCCGCAAGTCCCACCTAATCTCTTCCTTCCTAGCTATTTACCATTCAACTCATCATTAAACCAATCAGAAGGCACCTTGGCAAAGACACATCTTCACAGTGTATGAAAAGATTATTCCACACAGCTTAGTTTTCTTCAGAAGAGTCTCACTAGATATACAAACCATGCCCAGCAGTAGATGGTCAACAAAGAATGAACTCAATAGTATTTTTAAGAGGTTGTTTTGCTTTGTCATGTTTTTAACTTCGCAGATCTTTCCCTCATATATTATGCTTTACAATTTTGTGTTTGTGTGGGATTTCTGTGCTTGCAAATGTGTGTTTCTTGTGCTTTTTCTTTGACTCTTTTTTCTGTTTGTTTTTATTTTTAGATGCTTGTTTGTTTTCTAATGAGAGAGAGAGAAAAAGAAAGGGTATGGATTTGGGTGGGAGGGGAGGCGGGAAGAATCTGGAAGGAGTTGGAAGAGGAAAATTATGATTAGAATGTACTGAAAGGGGAAAAACTATTTTTTATTTTTAAAAATAAAAATATATATATTCAAAAATTATTTTTAAATGTATGCAGAAGGCTAAATGGGGAGAGGAAGACAGCAGTGTACGATCTGGGAGAAAACCCAGCCAGCCAGAGGAGTAGCAACTGCAAAGGCCTTGAAACAGAAGCACGCTTGACTCATTTAAAGAGAAGGAAGGAAGCTGCTGTGCTAGAAGAGGATGAAAGAGAAGGAGTGGGGTGGGAGATGATGTCAGAGGGAAAAGGGGTGAGGCTGAGGCTTTGTAGGCCTTTGGAGGGATGTCTGGCTTTGTGGTATAACATATGGAGTTGAGAAGCTGTGGCTGACTAAAGTTTGAAGACGTTCATGCTGGCCATTGTGTTTTGGGAAATAAACTGTAGGGGTCAAAGATGGAAGCAGGGAGATCAGATATGCTAATTTTTTTATTTTACTCATCAGTGCAAGAATGAAGCAGTCAATAGAATAGTCAGATTTTCAAAATTCGTTTTAAGGTATCACAGAAAGGATTTGCAGATGCTTTGGTTGTGATATGAGAGAGAGAACTCGTGATAATTTAAGGGGTTTTGGCTTGAGCTTAGATGGAACTGCTGATTACTGAGGTAGGAGGCAATTATAAGAGGGATATATCTAGAAGGATTAAGAGTTCAAATTATGCCATTTGGAGATGTTGAGTAGACAATTGAATGTTTGAAGTCAGAAATCAGGGAGTGATCAGGGCTAGAGACAGTAATTTGTAAGTCATTAATAGTATTTAAGCCTGGGAATGTTAATGAAAGCTCAAGTGTATGAGTGAACAGAGAAAAAGGAAGCCAAAGGACTAAGTATAGTTAGAAGTATAGGTAACCAGAAAGAATGTAGAAAATATGCAGGGAAAATCAAACTGCTGTGGTATTAGAAAAATAAGGGGAGACTGTTACCTCAAAAAACGAAATTTTTGAAAATGAAATTGATGCCCTGGCAATGCTGAAGCACGCATGGGCAGCCCGTATATGGTGGTTCTGTTGAACTCATCCATATTGGGTTTCATGGTTTAAGTTGATGAGGATGACTGACCTTACCTCAAAAGCCAAATGGGAAACTTTCAGGCAGAAAACTAGTCTATGTCCAGTAAATGGGAAGGGTCAGTTGATTCAGTGCTGTGGGGGTGGGGGGTCTCTAGAGATCTTGATCAAAACAATTTGGGTAAATGGTAACATCCAATTTCTACCAACTGGGAGCCAAGTATTCAAACATTTGAGACCATGGGGCCATTTCTTCAAACTGCCACAATGAAATCAAGGCAAAAATGTTTAGTCATGACAAAGTTTGTGGCCAAAAAAAAAAAATCATCATCATCATCTTTGGTATAGTAAAGGAAACACTATTTCTAGAGAAAAGAATAAATGCACCCATATTAACAAGGAAAGGGAGAAACTAGTGAGTAAGTGAGGATTAAGATTCTCTTGCATAGGAGGCTAAGAGTCCCTGCAGTCATTTTCTCTGAAGGAGGTTTTCCAAAGACGTCCTGGCGAGTCATCGGAATAAGATGCAGAATCCGAGGATAATGCCTTTGAGGGACAGTTCTCCTATGAATATGCAAATGTATACATGTGTGCATGCACCCCACCACTTTACAGTTAGATTTTAACCCTTAAAATGTCTTCCCTTCAGGTCCCCGATGGCTTTGCAGCTGCGAGCACCCGCTGCTGCTGCAGAAGTTGAGGGTTCTGTTTCTAGCACCCACAGGGTGGCTAACTCCAGTTTTAGGGGTCTGATGTCCTCTTCTGGTCCCTCACTCTGCACAGCTGTGCATGCAGGCAAAACACCTCTACCTATGAAATCAAATTTTTTTTAAAAAAAATCTTGAATTCTTTTCTGAACTGGCCAAAGGAAATAACACTGTCTGACTGGGAGCTGCCCTTCACCATGATAGGATAATCAAGCATGTGACTGAGGCAGAGATGAGGTCTGGTTTGTCAGGTTTAGAATTAAACCCAGCATTCTCTGCCTTCCAATTTAGCCAGTATTCAAGGTGACTATCTTGGCTTGCTTTTGCATGCTAAGTCAGACATATAGTGGATAATCAAAGACTAAGCTGTTCATTGCAAAGCAAGCCAACAGCTTAACTGTTTGCATATTGCATTTTATTTACATGTACGTGTGGGGTGCTAATGGCGTGGCAGTTCCAGAAAGCAGAAGTCTTTCTGCTTGGAAAGCCATTGCTAGATCTGAAGTGCCTGTTTACTGTGGGAGAGAATTCCAATGAGCAATAAAGGGGGTTAGAAAGCTCCCAGGAAGTACGTCTGTTTTATTTATTTCAGCCTGTCACAGGCTCAGCAACCTGTGATGTCATAGCTCCTAAGAGGAAATCTACTGATTTGCCTACCTTTGTCAAGACATCGCATGTGAGTATAGGAGTGGCTAGTCTCCAGAGTTCTCTGGCCAAATAACCTTAAGTCCAAACAAATATTCAAGTGATAGAACCTTGTTCGTGACCTGGTCGCTAGCCCACCCAACCTCCCGAAGCCAACCAGCCATTTCTGTATACAATATAGCTATGCTAGAGACAATATGGAAGTCACTGTCACTTCATCTCATCTTCTTTATGGCTTTATACTCTAATGAAGGAAGACAGGAAGGAAAGTCTGATTCTGGAGATAATTTGTGTAGGAGAAGGTGTAATTAGACTGAAGGGGTCTGAACAGAATTTCTTTAGCCTTGGACCACGGTTACCCATCTCCTAGGGTACCTTACGTTCCAAGAGGATGCCTGCTCATTAAATTTCATGTAATAAGTTCCATTTTAAACTGAGCCTTATCTTAACCATTCTCCAACATGACCAGTTGCCCAATAATATATAAGATGTTGTTTATAATGAAAGTATTAACAGTGGGTCTCTGATCTCTATGGTACAATTTAGTGGGGAAGACAGAATGTTAACCCTTCAAATACAATCAGCTTCCCACTACTCAGCATAAGTAGTCTTCCTTTGAAATACATATTGTCTCCAGAACTGTATTATAGAAGGATTTTTTAAAAAAACTGAATTGAATTAAACATCCAGTTCTTTGGGAGTTCCTTTACTTTGCTCTTCCTCCAAATTCTACAAGCAAATATTTACTGAGTGTCACCTGTGATGGGCAGGACACTGTATCTATCATGGAGAAAACCAAAATAAGCATGGCAAGCTACCCAGGATGTTAAAACTGATCAGTAACTTTAACACCCCACACTTGGGGGAAAAATCCCTCATACGTTTCTATGTGGAACATTCCAAACTAAAGCATTTTTAAAATTATCTATCAACCTTCCTTTCCCCTTCATGATGTTTCTTTAATACTATTATAAAAGTACTGAAGGTACCTTGTTGGGGTGCAATACAAAAGCCTGGAGTCTGTAGTGCCCTGGGAGCCTGAGGGCTTTCCAAGCTCTGGGCTTCCTGTGCCTCGGAAGCCCTCAGCTGGTCTTCAGTGGCGATGATGACAGAAAGGAAAATGAATGCGGTCCCTTCATCTTCCTTCTTTTTCTACGGCATGAAGCCAGGGGCCCATAGAGGATCTAATATCAAAAGGAAGAAAGAGGGCAATACCACTACATGGAGAGGAAAAAATAATTACCAAATTTCCTGAATAGTAAACAGCTTTAAAAAAAAAAAGCAGAAGAAAAAGCTCAGGCCTTTGATAAGTAGGCCCCCCGTCTGCTTGTGGATGCCTTAAGGATTGTATCATCAGGCCAACTCCACAAGGCCGTACTATTGTTTCAAAAAAGAGGAAGACGGGGAAGAAAGTAGAGGGGTCAGGGAATGCTGCCTTTTGGAGAGGAGATTCATTTTGAAAGTGCAGTTTAAAAGACTAACGGTAATAAAGCTGAAAGACAAATTAAACTAATACTCTTGAGTCTTCGGACAGCAGATTTCTTGGAGCCGGTCCTACTTTTCTTGAGGAATTAATGAAAGCAAGTAGATTCAAAAATTATTCTGCCACAGATGACATTAGCTCCAAAGCAACCCAAAGTAACCCGGAGATGTCATTCTGAAAATAATCACTTGGGGGCAGTCTTGTGACTGTTAAATTTCCTATGTCACTGCGATCGCTGTTACTACTCTTTCTCTTCCTTGTAATCGGTTTCTTTATCTGAGGTTGTCAGTGGAAGGAGGAGGGGAGGCGAAGGGAACGGCGGCTTAGAAAGTAAGCTTTACGCGCTACTGCGTCAGTCCGGTGATGTCACTAGAATGCTCAGACGGGCGGAACAGTCACCACAGTTTAGCTTTGGGTCTTGGAAACGGAAGAGTACGGACACCGCAGTGGGTAAGAGGTCCAAGTTGTACCTGCATCACTGTGCACACGTGCCAGGGACTTCCTGCCCGGCGCTGCAGGGCCAAATCTGTGACTCTCATAACCTCAAAGAAGCTAGTTAGCGAAGGGATGAGCAGAGTGTGGACCCTAGGAGGTTGCTCACTAACTCACTGACGTCTAAGCAGCGGCCACAGAGGGTTTCCCAGTGTAAATCTGAGCATCCTGGCCTCCCTGGCATTCCTGATCTGTCGCAGGTTGAACAGCTTGCCCAAAGCCTGCCTCAGTTCCTGGCAGAACCAGGCGGCCAGTGGCGGTGGTGTGAGGAACTCTGTGGTGAAGCTGAGTCAGGCTCTTAGATTACACACCTCAAAGTAATCCAAGACATTACAGCATCAGTACCTTTCGTTCTGATTTTGTTTCACATTCAGAGGAGTTAATGTTCTATATCTTTCTGTATCCGGAGGTTAAAATCCATCGAAACGAAGCTGCATGTGGCCTATGTGGCCTCTCCCTTACACATCAGTTAGCAGTGCTGGCCCGGAACCCCAAGACCAGAGAGAATTTGCCAGTTTGTGTACTTGGGTGTTGGGGCACCTCAGAATAGCTAAGTAAAACCCGAGAGCCCTAACAGCAAACAGCCAAAACCTCGCTTCCCAAAACGGTGGTGGAGACTGTATTCCAGCGCTGGTGGGTGAGGGAAGAAACCACAGACCTAATTCACAAAATGGGGTACACCTTCAAAAGTCAGGAAGATGGGAAAGGTTGGGGTGAGAACTTAACTCTGCAGTTGATCTGGCCTCAACCTTCAGCACAGAGGCAAGATTGCCCTGCAAGATCCACGCAGCTACAACTACATCAGAGCTCCGAGGTCCAAGCATATCACATGAGCTCACCCTCTGGCCGTTGCGCTGTAAGGATAGGCCCTTCTAGAAAGGAGAGGGCGATTGTCTGGGGAAAATGTAATAAAAGGGAATAGTTAACGTTCAATGTGATACATTTCCCCCTCCAGAAAACTGAGAAGAATGCAATACCCGAGTAAGATAGACGAGCCAAGAGACTCAGCCCTTCTTCGGCTGTAAACAGCTAAAGTAGACAAGGACTTGGTGCTGGTGCTCACCGCCTGGTCTCTTGGAGAAGCACTGCAGGGGCGAGCGCATCCGCACTGCGGAACCGGTTGTGGGCCTCGGGCCCCTGCCGGCCTTTAAGCCTTAGACCCTAAGCATGGAAATTCAGTCGCACGTTAAAGCTTGGATCGGGCTTTAGGGCCTGGCTAGAAATTCAGCTCCGCAATATCTTTTTCTCCCCTTCCCTTACCCCACTACCACCGGAGCTCGGAGCAGCTGCAGCCCGCCTGGAACAAAGGCAGTTCATTTCTGTCTGCGTCTGAGCTTCTGAGTCTCAAGGACTCCAAGAGTTGCGAGCTCTGCGCTCTAGGCTTCGTTGGGTGCCAACGAAGGCTATGCACTTCTACGAAACCAGCAGTAAGGACCGAGCTCTGCACAAGGCATCCTTGATTCTGCTGTCAAGCATCAGGGCATTCCTGATTCCTATCTCGAGACGCTGGGAGTCTAGACTCCACTCCCCACCGAGGTCCAAGGCTCGGACTGCCTACCAGCCTCCTTCACTGGCCCTGCTGAAGTCTGGTCAAGAAAGAAAGCTCGCAATTGTAGCTCTCCCTAAGTGATAGATGCCTGGTTAAGTAATTTTAATGACCCAACACCACAAAGGGTATGAGTTCGTCCCACCTCCGCGGGTAGAAACGATCCTAAACTAAGTAGGAACGAGTTGTGCTCAGCAAAAGCAAACCTGCTTGCTTTGCCAATAAGGTGAAAGAGATTGCTTTCAGGGCTGGATGGTTTTCTCCAGAATGTATTCCCCCTCCCCCGACTTACCTGAGTTGAATGAACCATCAGGGGTCGTGTTTAGAAGGTCCACTGAGTCTATGAAAGGAAAGTCTCCCGTTAGCATGGCCCACTCCCCACTCTCCACTGCTTTCAAACTTCAGCAAACTGCATCTAGCAAGGTGCGGTTTTCGCTGTGCTTGAACCAAAATGGCGTCTATCTGGACAAGCTCCAGTGGTATTCAACCTCCACCCTCACCTTTGGCCACTACCCTCCCACTCTCCCACTGACAATGTTTTCCCCTGTGATTGTGGCTGGCTACCTCATTGCTTGGTTTGTGTAGTAGAATTCAATGTCACAGCCTAGGAATATGTTTGAACTAGAGGATGCTTACACCAACCCTTGAAGGCTCATCCTCTAACTCTGCTAGGCAGGCTAAGCAAGCATTTCTTACTGGGGAGAATCAGTTGGGTTTTTTCGTGGAGCCACAAGACAACTAGTTCATTTGCTTTTCCTGGTTGATGTCTGCAGCTCTGGTTATACAGCGGTATAATAAGGCATGTAAAAATTAGTTTATTTTTTGTTTTGTGGTATTCCAGCATTCTGGAGGTTGAGGCAGGAGGTTGAAGAGTTCAAGCCCAGCATGAACTATATGGTAAGATCCTGACTCAGAAATTTAAAAAAAATTAAATTAAATTAAGGAAGAAAGGATGGAAGAACTGAAAGGAGAAATAAAATCTAGTGTTTGGTCATGTGATACAAAACTTTAACTAGGAGTAAGTTTAGGAGATCTATACTACAGTGTGGCAACTGTAGTTTTAGTCCTGAAAATTATTAGGAAATTTTCACCATAAAGTAAGTATATAAGGCATAGCTGCATAAGTCAAGCCATTTCATGACGCCTAAGTATTTCATATTATGTACATAAAAACCAGAATGTCTCCAATAACTTTTTGAAAGTTAAGTGACATTTTATGTGTATTTGTGGAGTTTCTGGATTTGGGAAACTCTTGTTCAACCCCTTTTCTAGGTTGTGTGAGTGGATTTACAGAGTTGTGTGTGCATTAGTTTGCCCACGTGCCTGTATGCATGGGTGCTGATGAAGTGTGTGGTTGTGGGAAGATCCCTAAATCAGTCTTTTCTTCTCTCTGTTATATGCTTTGAGAATTATTCATTGATTGCTAGGTTTATTATTCCTGAGCTCCTTGGCACACTCCTAAGAGATCAGCCTTTAGGAAGGCAAAGCATTTCTTTAAAGGGATTTGTTTAAATGGTTGCTCAGCATCACCCTCACGGGCGGGACCTGAAGTTGGAACCCAAAGATTGTTCCTTTTCTATTTCCACAACACAGGATGAAAAGTGTGAACTCCCAGGGCATCGACAGTCTTCTGATCCAAAGTGTGAATATCCTCAAACCTGAGCCCTATACATAACTCTGATGGTTTTGAGCTGTGATTCTTAAAAACTTTCAAGAGGCCAGCTTGCGATTTGCTTGCCCAGTCTGCTCCCCAAACAAAAAAAATAAAGAGGGGAAAGTGTAGCAAAGTGCCCGTCTAGTAGAAGGAATTCAGTAATTATTGAATGGAGAAGTTATATGCATATCTATTCTGGCTTTAAAAAACCCTTTAAAAAGACTAAGCTTCTCTCTCTCTCTCTCTCTCTGTGTGTGTGTGTGTGTGTGTGTGTGTGTATGGGGGGTGACATGCACAGGGATGATTTGTTGTTTTTATCACTTTTTTCTCTTCACTCTTGTATGCCTCAGCAAGGAGCTTGGGTCTCTGCAACCAATTTGGAGCCCTTAGACTCCCCACCAAAGCCTGTCAACTGGCCAGAAAAGCCAAGACTTGCTTGGGTCATATTCCCATGTCCCTGCCAGAGCTCACTCACGTTTCCACAGAGGCTCCTCAGCTGATTTCATCCTGTACACACCCACCCACATTCTGGTCCACACAGCTCTGTAGGAGGCACACTTTGTGGTCTCGCAAAGTCCGCAGATGGGCAGATTGGCTCTGTTTGTCTTGGAGCTCCAGTCTTATGCATTGTGTTTATGCATTGGTTGAAGTTTTCAGAAAAGTCCCCAGCTAGGCCTGCTGCCACCTCGCTGACATACAGATACTCTCTTCCCATCTCTCCAAGACTTTTCTGGAAGGTGCAACAGGAAGGAAGAAAGAAGCAACCGTCTGCTCCTTGGGGCAGAATCCATCTACTGAAGTCAGGAAGACCCAGAGAAACAGTGGCACCTGCCTTCCTTTTCTCCCCTCTTCTCCTTTCCCCAGTCTCTTGCTTTCCTAACATCTGAGAAATCGGGAACCTTCTTTAAAGGGTTTACCTCCAGATCATCTGCCTGCTTAAGCTGCAATGTGCATGCTGGGGAACAGGGAAAAATGCATTCTTAAAACTCCTCTTAGATCCAGAAGTACGGAGTGAAATGATGTTGCTGGTGGTAGAATGCTTCAGACTCTGTGACCTGAGGGAGGGCCTCTTTCCCTTCATCAAATGAGATGAGGTAGTGAGTGGTCAGGACCCAATTGGATCGAGAGAAGGTAGAAGGGTAAGGCGGCCTCTCACTTCCCAGCCCAAAAGTTTACTAGAATGCCAAGCTGTGGTAAGCTTTAGGGAAGCCCTAAAGTGAGCATCTTACTTCCACTTCGTGTTTACCACGTTAATGCCCAGGAAAATGTATTCCAGAATCTGGTAATAGGACTGTCGCAGAGAAGCTCTACTAATGAGTCCAGGAGCAGGAAAGCTCCCCGGCTGGGCTACCTCGAGCACTCTTCCCACCCACACCACGGGCTAAGGCCAGAGGACCATCCAGCTCTTGCTTTGCCATTTGTGATGAAGGAGAGCGGTGACAACCCAAACCCTAGTGCAGAAGCAGGAACCTCCGCAGGCTGCATCCTGCTGCCTTCTTGAAGTACTCCGGGGGCTTCTTTTCAAAATACCCTTTTAAAAAACGAAACCAAATCCCAACTCAACAGTGTTGAATCAGCCGTTCCCTCTACCTGGCCGGATCGATGTGATCTACACCCCTGATTGCTAACGGTTACCTGGGGACAAATTAAGAAATTGAAAACGCTGAGCTTGAGAAGTCGAATTCCTTACACTATCTGGGGTCGTTAATCACGGAGCAGAACTAGCAAACAGGAAAGGAGTTGTGTAGGTCTGTGTCTGCACGGTGTGCAGGTGGCAGGACTCAAAGGCAGACAGGCACAGGGAAGGACACTCAGGCGTACAGTTGACAAATGAGCTGTCCTGCCGGTCCCAATTTAACAATGAGGAATGTACTCTCAGTCATCAAGAGACTCCGACTGGGTGGTCACAGAGAATCAGCTCTGTACTCTCATGAGTTCCAGAGGAAGGTGGCCCGTTTCTCACCCGAGGCGCTGATAAGAATAAAGTTTCAGATTCAGCGAGTCCCCAAGGACCTTAAGAGTGGATTGGGGCTAAGGGTATGCACATTGTGGGAAGTCTTGTCCCAAGAAAAGTGGGATGTGAAAGATTCCGTGTGTGTGTGTGTGTGTGTGTGTGTGCATGGCATAGATCCAGTTCAGTGAGAG